>WOGN01000830.1:6140-21913 GCA_015342105.1 Leptinotarsa texana | reverse complement strand
GAGAAGACATTGTTAGATCAAGATATTCAGATGATGTGGTGCTGCAGGTTTTTCCGGGTTTTCCTGCAGATGAAAAAGCAAATGCGCCACTGGAATCAATGAAGTCGCCCCGGGGCGCCAATTAATTCTTATTGTTGTTTTTATTTATTTTTTATCGTTGTTTTGATAAATAAATTCAGTTTATATAATATAATATAATCATCGAACGTCACGTTCACACCCAAATCAATAACTCTTCAATAGCAAATACTTCACTCAACTTGAAACAATCTGGGTTAAAAAAATCATAGTATAAGTACTGCACTTATCAATATCGCAGATGATACAAAAATGGCGATTGAAAACCAAAAAGTGACTTCTGTGGTACTTTTGGATTTTTCAAAACCCTTTGACACTATCAGTCACCCCGTATTGTTATCAAAGCTCCGATATCTAGGTCTATCCTCTGGTAGTGTAACTCGGTGAGAAGTTACTTAGATTCTTGATCACAGTGTGTATCTGTAATAAAAAACGAATAAATGGTTGGATCCCCTATGAAAACCATTGAACGAGGAGTTCCACAAGGATCTGTTTTGGGGCCTATTTTTTCTCAATTTATATTTTTGACATGGATTGTAGTACACATCATTGGGAGTTACATCAATACGCTAATGATTCTCAGATGGCTTTTCAATTCCCACGCAAATATTATATAACTACAGAAAATAACATAAACGAAGACCTAGAGGCGATAAAGAGATATTCTGACTCCCACTGCTTGAAAATTGATTCGAGTAAATCCCAAGTTTTGTTCATTGGCATCTCAAGCGCACTTTCGTATTTAGAACAAACAAATATGCAAATAAAATTATCAAATGATATAATAAATCCAGTGAACGTAGTCAAAAATTTAAGCGTTTATTTAGATAGCTCCCTAACTTTCTCCAAACATATTTCCCAACAACGGAAATTCGTTTTTATGAGACTGAAACACTTATAGAACTATAAAAATGTTATCGCCTCCAGTATAAAATATAAACTTTGTAACACTTTAATATTCAGCTTATTCGACTATGCCGATGTAGTATATACACATTCTGTTGCTGCATCTACCGCCAAGCAAATTCAACACGTTTAAAAGTCCTGCATGTGTTATTCCTTCAATATACCATACTCCGTAACTAAATAGTCATTCTGAGCTCACTATGAGGGAACGACGCGAACTCCATTTCTACACTCTAATTTACAAAATTGTAAATCAAAACGAGCCAATCTACCTCGCAAAAATGCTCAAGTTGAACAGTCATGCACACAGAACTAGACATCATAACACACATTTTGTTTTTCCAATTCACAGGGCCGCTTTTTATCAAAAATTTTTCGGTTGTTTAGCCGTACAACGTTGGAATAGTTCATCAATTGAGATAGAAAAGAGGAAATATCACAAATTCAAAAAAAAATCAAACTCAAACTACTGAATGAACAAAGACTCTCCAGATGAACTCTTTTCAAAGCAAAATTGCAATAGAAAAACTGATAATACGATTTTCTATGTATACATGTAATGTCTAGCTATTACAAATATTTCAAAGAGCAATACGTATAAGAATTCTTCAATATTTTCATTTCTATTTTTCTTCTTTCAGTTTTTTTTTGTGTTACACTTATATGCTCCGTTACTTATTTGTATACAAATACATATATGAATCTGTTATTACCACAAATTAGCTTAGGTGTACATTGGCTGTACCGTACTTATCAAGGCCAAATAATAAAATGAATAAAATAAAAATGTCTGCGGTTTGCCCATATTTCTGATTGCTATTCCAATAGTTTACAAACTTCACAAAATGAGTGAGCATACTTGGAGACTGGCTGAAAATTAAAATGTATACAAGAACAATTCATTTAGGCCAGTCTCAAATCACCTACACTGTTGGTAAATGGACCGACTCCTATCAGAAAACAACTACTCCCCTGGCTGATACCTCGAAGGGCGTTGACATTGATCATATATTTTTATGAAATAGGCACAGTTACGATCCATAATTTTTATCGATTACTAGTTTTGGTCAATTGGCTAACCACTTTATCACATGATTTTGTTCAATTTTGAATCATATTTTTTTCAAATGGGCATATCATAAATTGTTTTGTCAACCTTGGGAATCGATTTCGAAGCTTCGTGAAGCCACCTTTTGATGTTGCTCCAGAAATTATAATGAAATTTACGCAAAAAAGTAATAAAAACAGAAAGCAAATAGAAACCAAAAGTTAAATCAGTTGAAACAGAATTTAATCCGGCCTAAAACCGATAATTTGAAGACAAGAAAAATTGCAGATGAACCGCTGATAATACATTTGCCGTATCTCATTGAGAACTTCATTTAATATCAACACTGCACGTACATAGAGAGAGACCGACTTTCATAATCTTGTGAAATAAATGATAATTTTTCTAGAAAATATTGTCAGATCAGACAATTCTTCCTTCAAATATATGAATATTTCTCCATTTGTGATGAGTATTGTTTCAAATCCTGTGACATTACAACATGCTACTGTGTCCCTACTTTTACACTCCTATAATTAATTGACTCCATTAGTCTCTTATATTTCCATTCTAATTTTTGTTTTCCAACTGTAGCACACATTTTTCCAGAATCATTCTTTCTATTATGTATTCAGACTAGAAAGTTTACAAAATTGCAACACGTGTTTACATTAGTTTCATCGTAGCGGCTATTTTAAGATGGTGTCATTCAGAATTTCTTGAAAAGGGCTTCTTGACAGGGCTTCTTATATGAACATCAGAATCTATTATTATTTTTCATAGTAGTTTTACATTTCACCAATAGAATTTTCAGGTATCAGAATTCCCAAAAATATAACTTTATTTTCTATATACAAGCAAATCATTATTATTTTGTTAATGTTTCGTATATAGTTAGAATTTCTCATATTTACATTGAACATGCTCCTGAAATGAAACTATAAAGAAAGATGTTCCTATTATACCAAATTTAAGTTCAACTTTGTGATGTGTATCAAAGAACAAGCAACAGAAAATGCCTAAACTTCTAAGCTATACATTCGATTTACTTCGTACGTACCCTTCATAACAGAATCATGTGCTACCATTGTAATTATACAGTTATTGTAAATAAATAAAACATTAAAAATTATGATGAAACATATACGAACTACTGATATTCAGTGTTTATAATAAATTACACATGATTACTACTAAGTTACGAAAAAACAACCTAAATTATAAATACGGACGACAATAAAAGTTCTTGCCGCGTTCGAATTACTGTCTATATGACGGGGTAAAAATTATTAGTACCACATTGAATATTTTAACTTTTCAAGTGTTTAATTAGTGTTGGAGAAATAAACATAAAGTAGGTCTAGGTCTATTTATTTTCACTTGGGAAAGGTAACAGATTCAATGACGATAAGGACAGGATATTTGTACGTTTGCCCATATTGAGGGTACTTCGCAAAGTACTCGTAGATTGTAATATGCAACATGTTATGTGTCAGTTTCACTTTGGCATAAATACAGAAGTGATAAAGATGATGACATTATCACCACTTAGTATAAAACAGCCGCTTCCCGCTGTCTGTTCCTATGTATGCTTAGATCTTCAAAACTACGCAACGGATTTTGATGCGTTTTTATTAATAGATAGAGTGTAGATCTTGAAAAGGTATACAGCAAAAGTCCGTGATGGTATATGTCTATTTCATAGAAATAACCCTCAATTACCATTTTTCATCCTTTATTTTTTTAAGCAATACACCATCAATCCTTTACAGCATGTAATTTGAATGAATATTTTCCAAGTAATTACAGATTCAAAATGCAGGGACATAGCAGTTGCAGCGGTACCGGCTCGGGGGTCGACGTTGTGTGCCTATAAATAGCACGTCGAAGCTTCGCTATATAATACTTTATGATTAGCAGTGATTGCAAACTTTCATATGTATATTTAGTATCAGCAATATTCGAGTGACTCTCGACACATGAATCTAATTTTTTCCTCTGAATTGAACCAATGAAGTAGTTACTCACCTAATTAATGTTGCGAACATTTTTGCTTGGGAATTTTAAGAATTATCTTCAACTGAAGTAATTGGTAATCATTCCACCCTCATAAACCAAAAGAAAAGTGAACAGACCATTGGGAATCAAAATTTATAACTGTATAACGAAATATTCATTAGCAGTGCTGATTCCCCACTGAAAATCATGAATCGCCTCTTTTTTCAAACAATTAATTGATGTATCCCTAATGGAGAAAAAAATTACCTTTTCCATTTTTCAAACTGGAAACAAATTGAAATAATAACTGTGAAATCAACAGCTTTTTTCTCAGAAATGGAGCTAGTCATGTTTTTTAGAGTTGAGCCTACCATTTCATATCTATTTCAAAACCAATGGTCTACAAAACTTGACGTAAGTCGTCCTGTTGATGACTACTACTATCTTGACTACTCTTGACTTCAAAAAAGCATTTGACAGTGTTGTGCATGAAACATTGTATTTTAACTTTAATAATCCGACCCTACTCCTTTAACCAATTGAATTCTTGTTTTCCAATTCCCAGGAATTGTTGAATTTTCAAACAATTTTGAATTTAACCCACTGTCATTCAATGAAACACTTGATTTTCATAAAATTTAGACCAGACTTCCGTGTGTATATATTTGGTAACAATTATGCACTTAATTGTTACTTCTTTTAGTTTACGAATGACAGTAACTTACGCCTTGATATTAAAATAAAAGCACCAGAGTACAATCACATTCTTTCACACAATAACGCCTTAAAGAGGTGTGACAGCATATTATTTTAATCGGATGCTTCCAACTAAGCTGAACCCCTCAGTCATTCTTTTGTATTTCTACCGACAGGGTTGTGTGTTATTAAGTTGTACAACTTGTTTTCTTTTCTATGGATTCAAAGGGGTGTTATCGAACCCCCCTGCTTTTTTAGATGGTACTGATATTCTAATTAGGTGAAATCCCATTTAAATATCTGATAAAATATCGAGATCTACTATATTAGTAAATCTTACTTGTGTGGAGTTGTAGATTGTCAATATGTGTTGTGAATAAAAAAGTAAATTATCTTGTGTCCTCCCCGAAAAAATCTCTCCGAAATATCATGAGAAATTTTAGAAAAAGAAAGTTCTTAGCTTTCTACAAGATTGTCTGTAGACTTTTCGATCATACAAAGATACAAGACAGTTTTCAGTTTTATTTTATTTTTCAACACAGTCTCCTTTTAACCCTACACATCCTGTCGGCACAAATAGTACTTGGCGATTTTGACGATAATCTCCGTCTTCCGCGCGCAAATTTTATATGAGAAGTCGCTTGGGGCTAGATCTGGTGAATAAGGTGGATGGTCAAGCAGTTCAAACCGTAATTCGTGGATTTTCGTCAATCATCTTTGAAAATAAATTTCCAAGGATTTCCAATAATTGAGTTTCCAATCCTTCGATGTTCCTAACCATTTCTTGTAATGTAACCACAAGTTTCCGAATCTAAACGGTATGGGTAATTTTGCACTATACAAGCAAGGGTTGGAAACTCAATTATTTGGAATCCTTGAAAATTCATTAGCATAAGCATTGCGGATGTAACCTGCTAAATGATAAAATCCATCTAGTTTACTCACCGGTTTTCAAATAAGTGTACCCACATTGTCACAGCTGAACAAAATTCAGGTACTCAATTGAGTTTAGTCGTCTGTTATTACCTACAATTCTGTTTAAATATATGAGGGCTAATATTATCAGTTAATTTTCAGTTCATTGTATTAGTTTACGAAACTGCAGTAATGTTGGTTACAAGTTTTGTCGAGACTGGTTATAGGTGAATTATGAATCAGTCAAGTCAAAAATAATCAACTATGTGTGCCCGAATTCTTTATCTAACGGGATAAGTGTGTAGTACCTACTAGAAATCCCATTGAGAATGACAGTGTTCCATGTATTTGAAATTTTTCACCTTTTCTATACTATATTTCCTATAAAACTCATTAATACAGTTTATTGTATGATTTTCTGATAAATTCAATAATACTGCGACTTTAAGTCTTGATAACGTCAATGATCAACAAGTGGAAAATATTCTATAAAATATAAAATCAAATGCGGTGGGAAGCGACGGCATATTCCTTAAAATGTTACTATGGTGCACTCCCTATATCACACCCATTATAACTTTTATTGTAAACAAATGTATAAAAAACGGAATTTATCCCAATATTTGGAAAAAAAATGCTAGTACTAAAATATCCAAACCGGAAGCATTCAATGACTTCAGACCAATTAATATTTTACCGTCACTTTCAAAAGTAATCGTAACAGCAATTTATAAACAAACATATACCTTTGTCAATAATAACCGTATTCTCCCCATCACGCAGTCTGGCTTTAGACAAAACTATGATACCGCAAGTGCTCTTTCTAATATTACCGATGGTTATGCATTCATATGATAAGAATGAAGTAAATCTTTTAGTTTCACTTAATTATAAGAAAGCATTCGATACTATGAATCATGCTTCACCATGTGCAAAACTTTGTTATTAAGGATTCGATGAGAAAAGTTATTTTTTTTTCAAATCTTTCCTCGGTAATAGAACACAGCGTGTTCTCATCAATAATAACTCATCATCAGAACTGAACGTAATACATGGGCCATCTCAGGGCTCTATACTTGCACCTCTCCTATTTATTATTTACACTTCTGATTTCTTCAAAATACTGAAGAATTTTCAAATGCATACCTATGCTGATGACATCTGATTTTTTCCGCGAAAATCGATGAATTTTTATTCGTTGAACACTTTTTGAATAATGATATAGATGACCTATTGAAAATATCAAGAAATCACGGCTTGAACATCAACCCAAATAAATAAATAAATAATAAGAGGGACTGGAGTAGGGCCATAGATAATTCCTCAATTTTTATCAATAATCACAAATTGGAATATAGCAATGAAATAAAATGCTTGGGGTTGACATTAGATTGCATTCTGAGATTCATTGGCTATATTAACTCTTTGATTCCGAGAGGATATGGTTTACTAAAACATACATACCCGCACAGACACTACTTGACTAAACATCTGAAAATTCAACTATGTGATACTCTTATTTTATGAATTTTCAACTACGGTGATATTGTCTATAGCCCGTGCCTTAATCAAGAATCTTCTTCCAGGATCCAAAAAGTTCAGAATGCCTGTGTTCGATCAATATTTTCGCTTAAATGAAGAGATCATCTAACAATATTTTTAAACAATCTTGGGTGGCTGAAATTGTTAAATAGAAGGAAACATCACCTTGTATGCTTCGTTTATAGCTTGTACTCGTTTATAGTTGTACTCGGCTACAGCGTTTATAGCGCTGTAGCCGAGTACAACTCATATCCTGAAGAACTGAAATCACTATCTTTTTCTACGTTTGAAAATAAAACGAAAGCCATTATTTTTGGTAAACAATAAATCTGCCTGAATTGAATCAAATTAAATAAAATCAAAACTGAATTAATAATCTAATGCATTTTATATCATGTTTTTTTTCAAATTTACTTTTATATACTTTTGTCATATGATGTTAAAACTTAGATTAGGTCCTAGTTTTGAGTTATGTTACTGTATGAATATTAATACACACATGTGTAAAAATATTTTTGGTTGACTGGTAGAATAGCGTAAGGTAAACTCCGCCAAGATAAAAATAAAACCCATTTATTATCATTACTGATATTATTATAGAGAGTTTTACAAAAACCGCAACACATGTTTCACTATACAATAGCTCTCTCAAGCGTAAAATAATAAGTTACTTCAGAATGACAACTAATTTATACTCTAACATATTACCTACTTGTGTGCCTACTTCCTAATGGATGAAGCTACCTGGAAAGGTCAGATATAAATTCATTACCTATATGAATAAATTAGATTTCCAAAATTATTCAGTTCAGTTTGATCGTTCATAAGATATTGACAGTTTTTAGATTTGTTTATTTCCATACTCTTCAATAGGTTAACTTTCAAACCTTTCTTCTGGAAATGGAGGGTCTTAAATTCATGGTTGAACTCATGTCCCTCTGTGATTGAATGGGTGGCATATGTGGAGTTAATTTTTCCATCCTGGAAACTCTGTGTTCCTTTATGCAGACTTTGAACGTTCTTCCATTGTGACCTACATAACACACCCACATGATAATTTATATACTCCCAACTTTTCTGAAATTGAACTTTTATCTTTGCTCTATTTAATATGCATGCCTAAGCTTTTGTTGGTTTTGAAAGCAATATTTACACCTTTGTTGTGCAGGACATTTTAAATGTTCATTTAAATTGTTATTTCGAAAGAATTTTTTTCTTTCGTGTAATTCTATGTTTATATGAAAGTAGTTGTTTCAAGTGGGCTTCTGTCTGAAAGTTATTTCTTTGCGTGATCTACACATCTTATTGTTGAAGGATTTATTTTGAAATTACTTGCTTTGTTATATAATTGGTGTAACTATGACAATTTTGCGACTTTGTTGTTTATGTTAGAATATGTATTTGCTTTGATTCCTTTTGACTAATACTAATATTGTAAATAATCATAAAAAATAAGGGCTAATCAACCTGAATTAACCTCATTCGAGTAAATTTGAATATCAGATTCCTATTAAATAGGTACTTTCGAGAATGTCGGTAAAAAATTCTTTTAATCTGTGGATTACTTTGATATCTCTGATTTTCTCAACAAATCTTTGTAAATAACTTCCACATCTACGAGGATTACAGGTATGCTATTATGAACTAGATATCATCATCAAATATGTCGGTTTATTATAATGCAATATATCATCCTTTTCAGCCCAACCCTTGAAACAGAACAGGGTTGTGGTTGTTCTCTTACCTGCTTTACAGCTATATTTCCATAATTTTATCTAAAAGCCACTGTTTAACTCATTTCTACAACTGTGAGGAATTCTAATGTGAGATATTATTGTATGTAAATCCGAAAGAAGAAGAAACAAGGGTCTATAGGATGTGTTGAAGTGGTGATTTGTTTGTTTAAGTCGACATATCATTTGTGGTCAGGGTTACAAGGAGGTTTTTGGGGTAGTTAAAGAACATCCTTCTTGGAATATAAAACAGGTTGACTGAAAATGTGTTATATCACTATCAAAATGAAGTTGATGACTTTGACATTTTTTTAAAGGATTCGTCTAAAGTGTCGATTAAAAATATACATTTTGATAGTCCCAAAATTGGTAATAACTGATCATTTCTATTCAATCCCTGTACTGTATATAAAATATGTTAACTATGATACTGAAGAAAACACATTAATTATACCGTGTGATACCAAAAATTGAGCAATTTCTGCTAAATATGAATCCGTTAGTGCTTCATTCAGGATCTTTTGAAATATGCATTTGATTGTCTCTGACGACTGCAATAGAAATAGGTAGAATGAGATGAACATATTCCTGATCAAGTAACAATAAGATTGTATTGTTACTTAACTCAAAATGATATAGCTTCCATCAACAAGTGAAATCTGAAAGTTCAGTACATTCATTTTAGTTAAAAAATAAATGCAAAAAGTTGCATTACATTACAGTGATAATAGGTCAGATATGGATAATTATAGACCGATTATAGATTTCAAAAAGGCTAATGTACAATAGACTTATGAAATTTTTATTAAGTCATAAAATGTATCTGATTCTCAACATGGATTTCGTATTGAGAGGTGAACAAGATCTGTTACTATTTTTTTGTTGATTTCATATCTGAAAAATATTCGTATTAGAGAAAATATTTTTGACTATATCATTTCATTCCTAACGAATAGATAATTAGTTGTACAATTGGATGGTGTTGAGTTGTTGGAGATGTTGGAGTAGATGTTGGAGTAGCGCAAGGTTCAATTCAGGGGCCATTGCTTTTCTTACTCTTTCCCAATAACCTCTCACACTGAATATTGATAGATGCTTTTATCGCATTCATTTTACTCATAACACAACCTTTGGTATAGCTGAATCATATATGAAGGATTGATTCGAAAAATCGCCAACGTATGCTGGGGTGAGAATATGTTATAATTTTCCTGGTCCAATGAAGGCCTTAATACTCACAAATTCAAAAAATCACTGAAAGGTTTGTTATTGGCTGAAGCTTATGTATTACAAGAATATTTTAATCTTCAATTTTACACTTTCATATTTTTATTTCTTCATTTTTTGTATTTAATATCATGGTCATTTACAATTTGGGACCTATATCTATGTTCATATGTATATAAAAATTTATAGTTCCTATATGTTTATACTAGTTGCTGTCGCGGCTTTGCGCCCGTAGAATTTGGATTGTCACATTAAGTTTCGTGACAGACCATTTCAAACAAATAGTTACAATATTTTCTATTGACTCAAAACTTCAGGTTTCCAACTTCAGAACTGATGAAATTCAATACAATCTTTGAACCCCCATTTTTCCCCTTGGGCGTGGAAATTCCTGATTTCCTTTCTTGATACTTATTTACGCTATACAGCGAACCTACCTGCATACTTCAAGATTATTTGTTTAGTAGCTGATTTCCTTTCTTGATGCTTATTCACGCTATACAAAGAACCTACCTGCATACTTCAATATTCTTGGTTTAGTAGCTTCAATGTAAGAGCAGATAATAGCTAATTATTTACATTTTCACTTCAAAAATATGCCATCTGCACCAAGTAATAAATAGCTTCCGGAATCGAATAATGTTATCTATAGATAAATTTGCAAAACTAACACAACCGTCAACGACGTCAGCCGTCACGCGTCTGTCCCCGTTCGGGTCGCGTTCTCGGCGATAGCGCTTCATTGCTTAGACCGCCCCTCTACCCCCCCGCATCTTATTTTGTCTTAAATGATTCGCCCAAATTACGTAGTGTAACAAACAAAGTTTATCTATAGGTGATCCACTACGTATTATTCGCTTAACTAAACCACCCCCCCCTTGGCGGACTGATGTTATCAAGATCATGATGAAAGAAAGGGACAAAGCATTTGGTAAATACAACTCAATTCCCCAGCCGATTGGAACTATAATAAGACACTGAGAAATTTCATAAAACAGTCAATAATATGTGAGAAAAACGCATACCTTGACTATGTGTCACATCGAAACAATCCAAAAACCCTGTGGAAGGCCCTGTGGCAATTGACTACTCATCAAAAACCTGACATAACATTACTAGATGATTTGATGGATGTCAATGCAATAAATAAACACTTCACAACTATTCCTAACGTTGTTAAAACCAAAGGTTATACAGAATTACTCAATAAATATAAGCAAGATTCATATAATCAGAAAGGCACTTTTGTGTTCAGTACTGTGGAAAACGCGGAAGAGCTTAAATGTATGAACTTAATAAAAAGTAACGCAGTGGGCTCCGATTCAGTGACCTAGAAATTGCTCAATTTGATCTTCAATTTTTTTATCGATTGTATGACATACATATACAATTATAGCATAAATAACTCAACATTCCCTATGGATTGGAAATTGTCACTTGTGTTCCCCTTAGCAAAAATAACGAATCCTATCAATATCAACCATTTACGACGAATTAGTCTTCTGTCAGTTCTAGCTGAAGCATTTGAAAAAAATGTATACAATCAAATCAATGAATACGTAATGAAACATAACATTCAGTGTGGCTTCAGGGGAGGATTTAGCACCACCACAGCTCTAACAAATATTTTTGATAATATTTTCAGGGCAATTGATGAGGTTTTCATCAGTAAATTAAAATTTTCGAATTCAACCCTAATTCAGTGAAACTATTGGAATGTTACCTAAAGGGAAGAACGCAGAGAGTGATTCATGACCTTGAATCCTCAAAGACTTTTGCTTTAAGCCATGGAGTTCCGCAATGATCAATAATGGGCCGATTGTTATTCTCTTTATACATCTCAGATTTTCATTCATCATCTACTACGCAGACGATACCCAACTGTACTTATCTTTCAATGAAGTGAAACCTGACATTACCGCTGCTTTAAATTCGGATCTGGATTCCTTGATAAATGTATCTGCAGCACATAATCTGAAGTTAAACGCGAGTAAGTCCAGTGCATTGTTTTTCGGACCGAACGAAGTGGGGAAAAAAGAAACAAAACCTCGGACTCTGATTAGACAATAAATTGAGATTCACAAAAAACACAACAAACAGTAGTTGACTTCAAAAAATACAGAACACTTGTATTAGACTTTGAATACGCAAATATGAGCACATAAGTCATAAATTACGGGAAATGCGAAAACTGAAATTGCTGAATATGAGAAAATTACATCTATCAAATATGACTCATAAAGTACTGAAATATAGGACACCAACATATTTATATCACAAACTAATCAAAATAGGGAATCTGAGTAATTATAAAACTCGTAACTCGGAGTTACTGGCAATGTTCAAACATAAAACCTCAATTTTTCAGCGATCCTTCATGTACAATGCTTGTAAGTTATATAATTAACTTCCGCATGATTAGAGTACATATACTCTGAGGAACTTCAAGAAAATGTTGAAATCCCTATAATCAACTCAATATCATTAACAAATGTCGAACTCTACACCTACAGAACGGATAATGACCACTAATGTAATGTACTAATTAATTTGATAGATCTCAGACAGCAAAATTATTTTACAATGTAACAGAATTAAACTCATCGTAGATATTTTAGTCAATATTGTTAAGAAAATTGTGAAATAATATTGTTTTTTCCACGGTCAAGTTGAAAAACACCCTCGGGTGACACTTCGCCACTTTATCTTTGTTGAATACCTGTTATTGGCATCTCTTTACATGTGTGAATAAAGACGACAATTATATCAATTTTAATTTGACAGATATTCTAAAACATGCATTGTAAAAAAAGTATCCAATTTAATTGTATTTATGGCTCCTTATTTTACATATAGTGGCTACCATATAAGACATAGATATATGCTATCGAGGACTTTTATTTATGATAAACTATCTTACGGTAAATTATCTGCATGTTACTCCAACGGTATATGCAACGCAGGCTAAGATAGCTCACAGGGAGCTATTTTCAAAATTCACAGAACCATTGTGAATTGTAGTACATATGTTATTCTGAGGTTTGAACTGTATTTATGTTAAGTTTCATCTAAATCTGTTCAGTCGTTTAGGCTGTGAAAAAGCCACATACATACATACATATATCCATCGTTAGTGTATATTAGTGTAGGTGTACATAATGTATAATCACATGTTGTGTATGTATGCATATTTATTATCATTCTCAGTCTTTCAAATCTGCAAACATAGTTCAAATTATATACTCACTTTTTATATATAAATTGTTGTACAAATTGACATTTTCGATACCATGTAGATGGTTTATGAGTGCATAAATTTCTTGCTGTCATTGTAGAGTTTGATGAGTGAATGATATTGCTGCAAATATATGGAATACAGCAACATATAATTTGTTTTCCAGGCTTCTTTTTATCGGAGCTAGAGCTAGAGTCGATTTTCGATATCGTTCAACAAAACCCAAAAATTGTAAACTTTTCTACAATCTCTTATTATTTATAGAGGGAATCAGTGGGAAAAAATTCGTCCATTAACCTACATATACTGCATTAAATATTAATGAAAACGTTGAACCTTGCGTTGAATTAACAACAATGGGCATTACACCAAATCAATTTGTGATATTTGCTAAAAAAAGCTTTCTCCACTGAAAAAAATAAAAACGGGAATACTTACCATGTTACAAATAACATTTTTTTTTTGTTTCAGATCTAAAAGAGGCCTCAGATTTCGTCAGCTGACACAGGGTAACCGCATAGTACAGCTAATCTACGAAGATGGCGATCAACTAATAGACTGTGAGTTTGGATTCGATAAGAACCAAACAAAATCGTTCCTATTTAATTTTAAGAAAGATTTAAGTGATTTGATATCTACCTCTAACGTCACGGTGAAATCTCTGGATGGCGAAAAATTACCCAATGAATTTCTTTGGATGAATTATACTCAGCTCAGGAAAGAATGTAAGAGAAGGCACAGAGAAATGAAGGAAGCTGCACATGAGTGGGAGTTGAACCATACTGAAAGGTAATGTTTTTATTTGCACACGAAATAGGTTTTGATATAGAATGTTGAATAAAAACTACGAATTAATTTATTAGTGATGTGTGATATTCGGATGAAAGTTCAACACGTGTTTCACTGTACAATAATAGCTCCTTCAGGTTTATCTAATTGATATTACTACAACATATTAGTGTCAAGTATACTTTGTTTTATATGTATTTATATTTCATTTTCTGATTCAACTCTTCCTCATTCTAACTCTGAAAAATGTACCACAATTGCTTCCGATAGGCACAGGATCCTTTTTGCCATTTGTTTCCATTGCCATTGGAGTTTCGAACCAAAGTAACTTTTTTGTGAGAAAATCGACATCTTTTAGGTATTGTTGCCCTCCACAATATAAAAATTGTAACGGAGAACTATTCATCAGTATCTTGTCGTATATCGTATATAAAAAGCTAACATGTTATACAGATACCTATCTTAACGTTTCTGGTTCTATCTTCGTTTTTTCATCTCTTAAGGACAAAACACAAGCACTACAGGAAAATCCTTAAGACTCTCTCAGAGCGGTGCTTGAGTAGCGATTCACATTGGACTTGAATCGCTGGACATTACATCCGTTTGGAAAAATCTCTCAGATAGTTTATTCCACATAAACGCAGTTGACGATTTTGATGAAACAGTTCTCAAACAGTTAAGTTCGAGGTGTACTGAGTTGAAACTCAAAACGATGAGCAGCCACAGTCCGTCGCGTATTTCTGATATGTACGGCTCTTAGTAGAATCAAATGGGCCAAGTCACTTGATTACTTCCCGTGAAAGTATCAATAGAAGAAGGACAAATCTCCAACCTTTCTCTGATGTTCCAGGCTATCAAGGTTATACGTGATGTTTCCGTCTCCAATCGCGGGATGGCTCTTTCCTGGATGGAATCCAGCAACTTCATGGTATGTTTTGGGACAGAGCTCCATATATGAGAACAATACTCCGAAGAAGGTCTGATCTGAGCTTTATAAAGCATCAAAAGTTGCTGCGGTGTGTGGAAAAATATAATGATGCTGCTGGTTTGTTTTTTTTAAGTTTGGTGCAATCATAACTGAGAAAATTGATTTTTACAATTAAATTAAATGTTCAAAATGACCACCATTATTAATTTCTTGGCAATAACCTGATCTGTTAAACAGACCATTTCTGTAACACGCTTCTTACTAACCTTGAATCCTGGAAAAAATCTTTGAAGATACTAAAATATTAGACAGAAAGCCAAATAAACAATTGATATGAATCTAGTAGGCTGCTGTCATTTAGGTATTTAAAGTTACTAAAAGACGTCAGTATAATATTTGTGAGCGTATTAAATTTAATTATAGCTCATTTGTCCGAGACAATAGACATTTTAATTATGATTGGTTGTGGTGATGAAACAAGAACTCGAAAGGAGGTTTGTGATATTTATAATAATAAATAACCTGGTCAACACGTGTCGTAGTCTACAGTTAGCAAATTTGAAAAAAAGTTTCGTGAAACTGGACATGTGAAAAGTATTTGAAAACCAGGTAGAAATGTTCAATATACTGATAAAAAAAAGTTAGATGTACTTCTAGAGACTGAGGAAAATCCACATA
>WOGN01000829.1:0-21919 GCA_015342105.1 Leptinotarsa texana | reverse complement strand
GAAGCAGGTCCTGATGTTATACTTGGACCCAATCCTTCTCATCCTTTCCGATAATCCTCTGATGTAGGGAAGTACAAGTACTGGTTGTGGTGGCTTCTCTTCCCTTGGAGTTCTTGCTTCTAGCTAAGGCCTGTTCTACCATCACTCTGTGGTAACCATTTCCTTGTTGGTCTTTTTTTTTCATCCATCTTTATCCTTCCAAAATTTATCCATAATAAATACTTGAAATGACAATTGTATCAAATTTTATAAAATTTTCAGAGATATTCTAAAATGTGCATCCAATATTTATTTATGGCTTAGTATTTTGCATATAGGGGCTACCACATAAGAGATAGATACATACTAACGCGGACTTTTATTCAGTGAAATAAACAATCTCACGATACACTATCTTCATCTAACTCCAAAGGTATAGGCAGCGCAGGCCGAAACAGCTCTCAAGTAGCAAGAATTTTGCTGACTCAATACATATCGTTATAATATGACCAAAATTACACAAAACCTATGTGAATTGCAGTTTATATGTGTTTCTGGTGTGTAAGTTGTATTCATGTAAAGTTTCATCCCGTTCAGTTGTTCTTTCAAATGAGGCACTAACATACTTACATAGATAGGGGAAGGGGGGGAATCACGGACGTTTATGTTTCACTATGTTAGAAAAGAATGAAAGATATTTCGAGTTATGCAATCGTGAGTCCATCCCAGACGTAGTGCCGCACAATAAGTGGTGAAGTGACGACGCGGTCGTTTTACAGGTATATTGATTTAAAGATTTATTAACAATTTCATATATATTTTTTTTGGTAAAATTGAATAGGTGAATAATATTTTAGATGTTACATAGAAATATCACATTATTGTTTATTATTGTATCATTTAACAATGTTTTTATGGAGTAACCGCGTGCACCACGCTATTCTAACCTCAAATAAAAATATTGGTTTGTGATATTGAGTGTGTCGGCTAATGGCAGATGATTCTATGGTGATAATCCCGGCCATCCGCAATCATACCTACGCACCGTATAGTTCATATAGTTTATTTTATTTCTTTTTTTATTATATATCCTTATTTTCTGTCCTGTATCTATATAAAATTGTAAATGATATATTTTAAAATATATAACTCACTATATTTTAGATGCACGAAATTACCAAAGAAACACTGAGACCAAATATAAATTAGAAGACAGAAAATGCTATTCAGGATGTTGAAAGTGAAACACTTTCATTTGGAAAAGCAGCTGCTATTTATTTTATTCCGAAAAGTAGTATACACAACTATCTCAAGAAAGAAATTATAAAAGAGCCAAAAACTGGCAAAAAGGCTACATTTTTTGAAGAACAAAAAATAGGGTAAGAGGACTATATCATGAAATGCAGTAAATTATTTTATGGTTTAACTATACAAATGGTACGAAACATAGCATTCAAATTTACCGAAGTAAATAATTTGAAGCACAATTTTAACAAAACATCCCAAATGGTAGGAAAATACTGGTTCTATGAATTTAAGAAAAGGCACTCTAATATTTCACTAAACCTGAGTCCACTTCAATCAATGGAATGACGGCTTTCAATGAAACAGTAGCGAAAATGTTCTCCAATGATTTGGAAATTTTACAAACCAAACACCTCTTTGATCCCAATCGAATATACAATGTGGTCGAGACAGTTATATCCAATGTGCAAAGAAATTTAAGTATTTTAGCACCAAAAGGCCAGAAACAAGTTGGTATAGCAACAAGTGGTGAAAGAGGTACTACAACAATAATTGTCTGCGCTTGTAATGCAGTATCTTCCTCCATTTTTTATTTTCAAGAGAATGAATGCTCAGTTGTTACGTGGAGGCAATCCTGATATGATAGTAGCCGTAAGTGATTCAGGTTGGAACAACGAGAACTTATTTGTAGATTGGTTACACCACTTCATATCTTTTTCTAATTCAACAGTGGCAAATGAAGGTGATAGAAAGGAAAACTAGTATTATTGCATAATTTGTGATGAAATGTATGAAGATCCACCTAATCAAGACTGGATAAAGTGCTACAAATGTAATTTATGGGCCCACGAAAACTGTACTAGTGGTGAAAGTACATCACGAGGCTTTGTTTGTGATTTCTGTTCTGATTAGACTATGTTCGTAATAACCCCACAGATCATCCGCACCCACGTGTTGTGAGGTAATGTCGGACTCCAATGCTTTGTTTTTGTATTCATATTTTATTTTATGTGCAACATTTATCTACGTCGATTATGAGAACTTAAGATTGATTGGTTATAGTTGACTTTCAGTAATGAATATAATTCATAACCTTAATTGGTTTTGTTTAATTTCAGTTCTTCCTTGGGTGTCCGCAATTACCCCACTCTCCCCTACATGTATCCATCTTCATAAACATTCACATTTATAACATCAGTATAGACGAAACAAATACAAAATAATTTGTCGTTCGAAATTCTATTCAGATGCGGTTCGATGAAACATCCGTATAGGAAATCCACCTGTTCCTGTTGTAATTTGTAACGCTTCACAGACACATTTTTTGTACTACTCCTGTCTATTGTTCCAACTTCAATCTCCTGACAAACTGGAGTACTGAGGCTGTTTGAAATACAACTTTTCCTCTCATTTTCAGTTGAGAATCGAACACTGTTCGTGAAACATCGAGTTTAATACAGTTAAAGCTGTTTCCCGTACAAACTCTATGTAAAATAAATAATTTACGGACAAGAACAACTTTGTATTAATCAGCGTCGATTAAGAGGAAAGCTCCTAAAACTTCTTTATTGTTATCGATTTGGTTCAGCATCTGTTTCAATTTGATGTTAATAGACTTTTCTGTGACGGGAATTTCAATGTGTATAGGAACAGTCGATATTGCTTTCCACGAACTTCATTTCCGACATCTCAATTGGATCTGAGATGCTGTTCACATGAAACTTACATTAGCTCTGCAATGCGTTCTAAGATTGTTAAAATAATGCTATTGACTGACGCGACGTGTGCGGATAATATTGAATTTTCGTTACGATAATACCGTTTAGATACAGGATGATTCACGGCGGATCCCATATTAGACGTTTCTGGTGAACTAGACACCGGATCACTTTGAAAATTCCATGTACAGCATACCTATTCGGGCTTTTTCTAAATGATTCTCGACAATGCGGTATTGCCACTTTCATAAGAAAATCTGCAACAATTACCCGATAACTTTTCTGGTTATTTCCTTATATTTATGTGTTACCGATTTCGAAACATCAATAAATTTTAAGTCTTGGTGCGACTCGAATCTTCTCTCTTTTAATATAAAAAAACAAATATATTAACATTCAAATGTACTTTAGAAGATATGCCTCAAAAAATGAGAAAATTGAAAATAAAGATTGCACACAATTTTTGAGCCTATATATTGACAGTAAATTGGAGTTTGAAGCACACGTCAACCAATTGAAGAATAAAATCTCCACAGGGTGCTATGCAATGAGAATTATTGTGAGGAAACTTGGTACGACCATGGCTGTGAACGCATATTATGCATTATTTCAATCTCAAATGAAATATGCCATTCCTTTCTGGGGGGTGTGCAACCCTAGTCTGATAGATTCAGTACTTAAACTGCAAAATAGAGCCATTAGATATGTGTTTAAACTATGACCGCGAAATTCATGTAGGCAGTTATTTGCAGAAAAAAATATATTGACAGTTGTGGCTCTCTTTGTAATGGAAACTGCGTGTCCTATACATAAACATAGGTCAAAATTTGAATATATTTCTTTGTGTCATAGCACTCGCCTAAAATCTAAAAATAATTTTGAATTACCATTGCTTTCTTCATCCCTAGTAAAGGACTCCATTTTCTCTAATGGTGATGAAATGTACAATCATTTACCGTCTGATTTTAGAAATAGCCATGATAGTATTGACAGCTTTAGAAAATACACAAAAAAACGTCTCGCGAGCAGACCCTATTATAGTTGGCATGAATTTTACAATGACAACTTCCAGTGAAATTGTGAACTGTCATCTGTAATATATTGCGGGTAGTGTATAGCATACTCGATTAGACTGTTGAATTATAAGTCGAAAAATTGACAAAATGTTCCAATAACATTTTATGATTGATATTTTATTTATTCATTGACACTCATTCTATTGAATAAAATGTATAGTTGATATATGTATATGTTTATATACTGTTTGTTTATATAACAATTTTATTTTTATTCTATTGTATTTATATTTTACATAATTATGTGTATTTCGTCTAAATTTTATTTCTGTACGTGTATACTCTACTTTGTCAATGAAGCAAGAGTTTTTTCGACAATAAAGTATATTTTGATTGATTGATTGATTCAACTTTCCTCGGAAAATGCTGATATATTTCACTTATATTGAAGGTTCAAATGTTTGTTAAGTTCTGAATTCAATTTTATCTGCATTACCGGGGTTTTCCCTCGAGACAAAGACAATCCTATTATGAAAAAAGTTGTAACCAAAGTCTTTATGAAAGACAAAACATGTAACAAAAGACTATGAAATAATTTTCAGATTGTAATAGAAAGGCAATTTCATGTAAAAATAATATTATTTCATCAAACCGATAAAATGAGCAGTATAAAATATTGAATGATTGTAAAATATGATATAAGGTTTGAAAACAATGAATGTATAGGGCTTTCGGCGGAAAATCATGGTTCGAACAACACATTTTTTATGCATTCCTCTTCATTCCTCTTGAATGTTAGAAACTATCGATCACTAATTTGATGGATATTGTACATTCATTTAAAAAACATATCATATAGAAATCTATATTTTGCTGAACATAGTGTGATGGCCTAAAAGTTTGAATCAGAACTTTAATCAAAGTACCGTCCAGTATTACTTGTCAAATCATCTGAAGGAACAATTTGTTCAGGCCAGTCTCAACTCCCTACACTGTAGGTTGATGGACTGACACCTATCAGAAGACAACTACTCTCCTGGCTAATACCACAAAGGGCGTTGGATTATATCCGGCAGGTGTCAGTGCAGGATTCTTCACTGAAGTTATTCTTGCATCATCGACATAAAGTCGATGATTTCCGATAATTGAAAATCGAATTCCTTCAGAGTATTATTACTGGAACTAGGCTGAAGCGAATAACAAGCAACAGGTTTGTCATCGCCCCATCTGTCTGTGAACGAGGTAACAACTTCATATCCGAAACTTGCCCAATTCATCGTATAAGGAAAGAAAACTTTTCACATATAGTCAGTGGGCATACTTGAAGACTGTCTATAAATCGAATCATGTGAAAGAACAATTCGTTCAGATCAGTCTCGTGTACAGGTAGATGTTCCGATGACAAACCTGTTGTTTATTGTCTGCTTCAGCTTAGTTGGAGAAATACTCTGAAAGAACTCGATTTTTAATTATCGAAAATCATCATGTCGATGATAGACAATATCTTTCACTATCTTGCACACCGAAACCGGTCTGCGGGTTCCAATAATTGAAAATCTATTGTGACAGTTGTATCACCAACAGCATATGCAAGAATCCTGCACTGACACCTGTCGAATATAATCCAACGCCCTTCGTGGTATTAGCCAGTAGAGTAGTTGTTTTTTGATAGGTGTCAGTCCATCAACCTATAGTGTAGGGAGTTGAGACTGGCCTGAACGAATTGTTCCTGCAGATGATTTGATTTATAACCAGTCATCAAGTATGCCCATTGACTGTATGTGAAATGAATATAATGTATTATTTTCAACCACATAAATAGCCGTTCAATCAAAGTAGTGTAGTGAGTAGAATTATAAGTATTGTTAGTAATTACTGTTAGGTAGTCAGTGAACGGTAGAATGTGTAGTTTTCAGAACAAAGTTTTGATTAACTTTGTACACTGTTTTTGGATGAAACAGTTTTTCTGGCTGTCTTTCATACGACACAATACCAATCTTCTCTCGTTTTCGCACTGGTGTATTTGGAGGGTCATATACACTAGTGCGAAAAAGCAGGGTTGCATGTTTTCTTCTGGCAGGTATTTAGTACCATAGGCCTACGACATTACGTATGTCATTAACACCATTACGTATGAATATTGAAGACTGAAAATGAATAGTTACTTAGTGAGAAATGGCATACACAATTATTTCCTGCCAAAAAGTTTCATCACATTTTTCTTCTTAATTATGCTTTTTCTATTGACGATTCACATAAATACTTCAGTATTTTTTTATATCAACGCCAGGAATTACTTTTGTTCATTGGCGGTATTATTTGAATGCTTTAGAGTGAATACTTGCTGGAACAGTTGAAAAATTCAATTTTCCATTTATTAATGAACAATGAAAGATGTTGAAAAGTTAAAAACATGCATTAAGCATTCAACAAATAAGTATATCGAAGAGTTACTGGATCGAACCTCTAGAATCATACTAATTAAGTGAATTAATCATAGTGATTTTCCAGTTTTTGCCAGTTCTGGTAGGGGCATTTTCTGCGTGTGCGTGCGTGTATAAAAATTATTATATCTTGAAACTGGTTACTTCTTTACATTAGATTATTGAATATCATGTAAGTTGTGAAAAAAAAACATCCATCCAATAGTTGCAGAAATGTTGAGGTGAGTGAATGTATGATGAAAAAGATCATTGATAAAATAAACCGGAATGAATGAAAATAAACCGACATAAATAGGATTTCTCATTTTATTACTTTTAAAGTAAAAACAATTCCATCAGCCTCACTTATGTCTCCAAACCATTATCAATGAAAGCACTTTTGTGCTCAAACAGTTTACATCTAATGGTTCATTCAAGAAAGAGAAAAGAATATCAAAAAGTCGGTAAAATTTTTATTTCCGTGCAATCTACCGTAATGGTCCCAACGGAATAACAATATTTCTGAGTTGTCACATTGATTTGATCGAGCCACTAAACTAGAATTCGCATGGATAACCGCCCGAGAAACTCATATAACGGTTATAGCTCGATCATAATAAGCAATAGTTGGAAATGAAAGTTCTGAAACGTTCAAATAAATATGGTGAATTGATTCGGGCGCGCGCCATACTTCCGGATACCTTAATTCCCTTTATATAACATCTTTTGGGAAGCATAAGTCTTGTGACATAAGTTTTCGTACGGAATTGCTGCGTTTACGATTTCTATCTATTAAAGTTGTTGAAATTGCTTTTCATTCATTTCGAGTTGTGCGACTTTGTGGGGAAACTATGTCGCATAGAACCAAGAACTGGAGTAAGCGACATCTGCCAGTTAGATTCCTTTGCAATTGGAAATTTTCCTAATAAATGAATTCTTGCGTTTCTATTTAGATGTACTTTAGACGTACATTATTTAGAGATCAGTGAGATCAGTGAGAAATATCGAATCATTTCTGTTGACTTGAGTCTGTTTATAATTTTTATAAATTAGAAGCTGGCTGCCATTTATCACCACAGGAATTTCAAAAAGGGCTGATATTATATCAATTTTCTTAATTTTTAAAGAGGATACGAGCCACACTTTGTTATGCATTAATCGTTAGCAGAGCTTCTAGAAGTGTACTTAATACATTTTGAGTAGTATTCTGATAGACCTTCTAGAAATACCTGAATCGATTTCCGCACTGATTATAGGGTTGGTGCGGAAGTTTAGTCTAACATTTATGTCATTATAATAATTTTGTACTATTCTGAATTGATGTTTTATCGAATTCCATCTTTCCATAATTCTTAAAATTCTTTTTCATTCGCCTAAATTTATCTGATAGCCATAAAAACTATGAACCCAATATATTGCTTTGCTGACGACAGTACACTTGTCTCGTCATTCAATTTGGATTCCAGGACATCGGCTACAGAGGCACATCTTCATTGGCAGCAGGAGATTGCATAACTTAATGAGAATCTAGAAGTGATTTCAAATTTGGGTGAAAGTAACCAGGTTCAATTCAATGCCACATAAACCCAGGCATCGGTTTTCTCTCAGAAGATAAATGTCTCCGAACCGGTTATAATAATGTCAAGACAGACAATTCTGCTTTTTGCTTCGATAAGTACGTTGGGGATTGAAATGGGCACCAATAACTATGTCTTGGCACAATCATGTCGCTGGAATTTCAAAGGCTGCTTAGCAAAACCATGGAATTGTAACTTTTGATGCTTTATAAAGTTCAGATCAGGCCTTATTTGGAGTATTGTTCTCATGTATGTAGCTCTGCCCCCAAACATACCCTGAAGTTGTTGGTTTCCCTCCAGAAAAGAGCCATCCACTTGATTGGACACGCGAACATCACGTGCAACCTTGATAGCCTGGAACATCGAAGAAAGGTTGGAGAATTGTCTCTCTTTTATAGATACTCTTACGGGAGGTGTTTATCATTTCGAGGTTCAACTCAGTACACCTCGAACTGAACTATTTCATCTGTAGAACTGAATTTATGTGAAACAAACTTTCTGAGAATGGATTCAAATCCAATGTACATCGCTACTTCCGCACAGACACCGCTTTGAGAGCGTTTCAAGGATTTTTCTGTGATGCTTGTGTTTTGTCCTTAAAAAAAGAATAGTATACGAAAAATTCTCAGCAAATTTTTCTGAGAATGATTCTTATTGGAATGATTGTCATTATTTATCAATAATTTTCAAAATACCTCTGACATTGGAATTTATCAGTATTGAACAACTCAAAATTCCCTATTTCCCCATCTTCGTACGAAAGACGTACTAATTAATGTAGTTGTGATTGATTTCGAAATGAATCCTTCACAAAGATGAATAGGTCATGCATAGTAGTTACTTTCAGATAAACTGGAAGAAAAAGCCTTCTCGAAACAACTACTCTTATATTACATTCAGTATACACTCTAAACATTCGTTATGGTGCTGAATCTGATATCATTTATAGAAATACAATATGATATGTAAAATTTATAATTACCATATAAAATTTCATACACTTCATACACTACATAGACTTTTGGAAAGTCCAAAACACAAAGTTGAGAATTCGGAAAAGTCTGGAATTAATGAAATTGAATGTAAGTACTGCGATGCAAAATATTATGGACAGACAATAGCACAATAGAAACACATAGAACACTTAAAATATGGAAGACCTGAAAAATCAGCAGTCACACATTATATTTTGCAACAAAACCATTCCATAGACTTCAGTTCATTAAAATTAGTTAGACAAGTTAACAACAACAGGCAACTAGATACCCATGAGAGTGTAGAAATAAGTAAACACAATATTATGAATAACGATGACGAACCTATACCAAAGAGCATACTATATAGCTTGTTAAAATAATATTGTTGGGTTTACTGATTGCTACATAAGGACACATTGCAAAAATAAATTTAGATAGGCAATATTGTGAAATGAATTTTTATATAGCTGAAAATTGTTTTATATACAGCTATAACAGTTGAACATATATTGTAAAATAATACATAATGCAAAATTGTAAAATTAATTTAGGTTGGTATACCTGTATGGATGGTACACCTAGATGTTTTACCTGTATGGGACATCTATATACCATAAATTGCGTCAGCTTCACGTCAGTTTCTAGTTTTGTCTTCTTCTTTGAAGATGATAACTTGGTGATCGAAACACGTGTCGAGGTGTTGAAAATAACGATTTGGTGTTAGGAAAAAACTCCAGTAATACTCATTATATTTACTGAAACAGACCAGCCATATCTTGAATTTCACACATATTTTGAAATTTCTTAGCTCCTTCCGTCTCCATGCTTCTGTTATTCCTGATATAATTGTTAACAATTTCATCTCTGTTAGTAGATATATACCCACCATCAGTACCTTCATATAAACATTCATGAATTTCTTCAGTTGTAGAGATTTTTTCTTCTATTAGCGGTATGTGCCCTCATCGTTGAGTATATTGACCACCTTGTCAAAAATTCAAACGCTTTTATAGATCTCCAAAGTACAAGCCATCATAACATGTTTTGAAATAGAATGTTCCATGTTAGTTTGTCGCCACTCCATGAATCGCGATAATGTTAAATTATACTTTTTTAATGAAGTTATAATGATTCTTATTCGCTGAAATTATTTGCTACTTCCACAATGTATTATTTGCCGCTTCCACAATGTATACAAGAGTATTCTCATCTATTGATGAGAAGTCCATTTAAATGATATTCAATTATTCAATAATATTGCCAGATATCCAGGTAACTTGATATGAAACCATCATTCTGTCATGAAGCCTTATGTGGTGGTGTCATCGTGATGTGTATTATCCACACAGTTTACTGCATGTGTACAAAATTTGAAACTTTCTGGTCTGAAAAGTAGTAGGTACGGAGTATAACATTTTCTGTATGGATCGTAGAAAAACATTCATTAAAGCATTTGGGAAAAGGAAATGATTTTGCGTTTCAATGATGGTTTGACATAGTTTTGAAGAATAAAATAGTTTTCACTTAGATGATTTTTCATTAACGTTATATACTGAACAAACTCAAACATTTAAAAGCAAAGATTCACAAAGATAAATAATAGTTAAAAAAACAATAAACACGCTTTAATAGCAATACAAACTAAAGAATAAAAAATAATTCGAAATGTATTTAGGAGTGTGTTCAACATTGATAATTAGTCCTATGGCTTGATGTAACTAATGACTTTCAATAAATTTAAAATCGAAATGAATCTATTTACAAAAAAATCACTGATGTTGTAAAAAAGCGTGGGGTGCCAGATAACCACTGTTATAAATACTTGGTAGGGAGTTGTTTGCCAGATTGGCACCCCACGGTTTTTTAGAACAAAATGAATTTTTTGTTAATAAATTCATCCGATTTCAGACTTCTTTTCTTGAACTATTATTTATTTTAAAATGGTTTGTCTAGTATTTTAAGCCCATTTGTTCAATTATAAAAAATACACGCATGCACAGACAGTGTAGTTGTCTCACTTGCTCTCATCACATATAGACTCTGAGAGGAAATTATTTAATCCTGGCGATCCTGGTCAGGATAATGAGATGAACTTATGAAATTATTATATCGTCACCGATTCTCGATAAATGAATAACGTTTAAAATACATCCGTCCGTTTCAAGTTAATCAAAATCGAGTCTAAAGGAATCGGTTACAAACAAACATACAAGTGAAGCTAATATGAGCTTCTAATAAAAACACCAAACGTCCATCATTATTTTGTAATGTTCTATTTTAAATAGATGATTTATGAGTTTATTTTCGTAGAAACGATGTCTGTAAGAGGTCCTGTATGATCAACACGCTGTCGAAGTTCCATATCTTGTCTCATACTCTGGATTCAGCTCAATATTGGGGAATATCGATAACAATCAATATTTCCACAACGGCTTGAGATACCATATGAAATTGATAGGACCTAAAGTTGTGCATTCCGCGAAATATTTCAGAACATATATCGTATATTTATCGGCCACTACCAAATTTTCAGATTCATTTGTCATTTCGTTCTCGAAATACTTACATCTAATTAATCAACTGGGTTGGATTTTCCCATATATCATTTGTCAAAGTGAAGAAAATGTTCTAGCAATGAGTAATATTCCGAGTTCGACATGAATATCCTAATGAAATTCATAATATAGAAAATTCAATGAGAAACGGGCCTCTAATTTTAAACAGCAAAATTATGGAAAAATGTTTTCTTCTGTTTTTTTTCTGATCTCGATGGATATGTATGAATAAATAAAAACATCCAAGTAGAATTCATTGCTATGACAATCCAGGCTTCGGTTTTCCGAAGGAAGCGAATGAGATAGAACTGTTAATTCCTTCGATAATTTTTATATAGACACTGCTATCGAAGCGTTTTGAGGATTTTTCTGTGATGATCGTCTTTTTTCATTAAATATTCATCATTTTTATCAATAAATGGAAATACAATAATGTGAAATCAACTCCAGTAAAGACTTCAAAATTTCAATATTTGAGAAAGAAAGGTTTCGGTTTTCTACTCCCCTAGCTTCATACAAAACAATATGAGAATCTTTCAAAAGAAGAGAGCAACTCTATACAAAGATGTGTGTATCATACAAAGAAGTAACATTCAGAAAAAAAACGGGTCCTCTCGAAACAGCTACATTCATATGAACATTGAATTATACAAAAAAACTTCCGAAACAAGTAACTTCATTTGAATACTGCATTATACAAAAAGCAGTTTCCTCTACTCAGTTTGCATTCCAAACATTCGTTATGGAATTGAATAAAATGCATGCATACGATTGCTACATAATGTAGTGCATGAAAGAGATAACATTTTCACTTTCATGGAATTCTGTCAATGTTACTGGTGGACATCTGATATTCCAGCACAAGAACGTCTCTTCAGCACCAAGTCTGGATAACATTATAAAAGGAAGCACAAAATTCATTCATGAAATTACGACTTTGTGTTACGAATGAGTCAAATTCACTTATTTTATCGATTTTATCATTTTATTTTATCGACAGTATGTAATGATATTCATTCGCTTATTTGACTGAATCTCGGTCATAGAAATTTTGTTCAAATTGAAAGGGGTATATACAGTGCATTTCTTTAAGATCCCCCCATTTATTTTTTGAACCGGTTAATTCATGAAATTGAAATTTGTGATAATGGAATCAATAAATGAATACTTTATTTTGATGTGAAATTGACAGATGAAATTTTCAAGATGGCGAGTGGGCGCCATCTGGGAAAAAATTAAATCAAAAAGGGGGTCTTGTTGCACATCGTTTTGAAGCTCTTAACAAATGCTTCACAACCCTAGAATATAATGTCAATATCTTCAACTATTACAAAATAGCAGAATTTTTAAATATTGCCTGAATCCATTGACATTTAACTACGTAACATGAGGTCAGTTCAGAAGGTGCTCGAAATGGTTGGCTTGAACTTCTTGACATAAGAACAGGCTATCCAATATTTCACGTCGAATAATTTGAAACTCAGTAATGTCAATATATTTATTATTCTCTACCGTATATCCAATATTGAAGCACGTTCAGTTTCATACACCTTTTGCTACAAATAAACCCATTAAAAGAAAGTCCAAAGTGACATATCTGACAAGCGAGTTGGCCATTTTGTAGGAACTCGATGGCCAATCCAACGACCGGGAAAAAGTAGTATCCAAATAGTTTGTTAGTTGTCTGGAGTAATGTGGTGGTGCTCCATCTTGCTGGAATACAATATCCATATCGAATACATTAGGATTCCCTTTGACGACTTCACTGATGAGGCATATTAAAATACAGTTCCCCTGTTAAATTTTGATAAAAAATAGAGGTCCTACAATATGGTTTCCCAATATTCCTGCCCAAATTTAAATTTTTTTCTGAATATTGGGTATGTGTTTCCAGGAAAACGTAGGGGTTGGTGTCACTCCAATAATGTTAGTTTTGCCATAAAAATGTACATTCGTCACTGAAACAAATATTGTGGCAGGATGCCTTGCAATTATTTCCGTCATGATTTCGCAGAATTCTGTTCTTCAGTCAGGGTCATCTTCAGTTAATTGGTGTACCATTTTAATCAAGTATGGATGATACTTATTCTTCTTCAAAATTCTCCACGCAGTAGAAGACACCTCACAAACATTCATGCCGGAATAAGTAGACTGTTCAGAATTTACTACCATCTCACCAATTATTTGCACTTGCTATTCTTCCGGAATGGACGGATGACCTGGGGGCTTTTTTTGTTATGTACAATACCGGTAGTTGTGAATTTGGATACAATTTTCCTCAAATATTTTCTACAGATAGAACGCTTCGGAAAACGTTCATTGAAAATCCTTTCGGTCTCGTGCAAGTTACACGTTACACCATAGATAAAAATCGCTTCAAAGTTTTCTTCCAATGGACGAGAATTGACAATTTTAGAGATCGTTGACGAGGTACCTTTCTACTAGTAAAACCGTAAACTTAAATGAGAATATTCTAACTGAACGATGATGTTCATTGTCGTACTGACATTTTTCGTCGTTTTTATATACAAAAAATAACTTAACAAACCTTTTCGAGTTGTTGCAATTGCTATATGCCAGTTAAAAAGGAATATTTCTAGAAATATTGGTAATAACTTCGATATTGACTCCACATTCTAGGGTTGTGAAGTATTCTTCAGGAGAATGATGTGTCAGAAGACCCCCCTATCTATTCAATTTTGTTTAACAGATGGCTCCCAGTCGCCATCTTGAAAATTTCATCTATCAATTTCACTTCATAATAAAGTATTCATGCATTAATTTCATTATCCCAAATTTCAATTTCTTGTGTTGACCCGTTCAAGAAATTAAAGGGAGGACATTAAAGAAATTCACCGTATACAACTCTATAAAAAGATGTGTAGATCATGCAGGTAAGTAACTTCACGTATTATCATCAATGACATGAGTAGATTTTATTCCTGACCCAAAGCCGTAATTGTATGTATGCATTGAGTGCTTCTTCTTATAATGTTATCAAGATTTATTGTAGAAGAGGCGATAAGGCGCCTATTTTATGCGGAAACATCGGATATCCATTAGTGAAGATTACAGTATTTCATGTAAGTGAAATGTTACCTCTTTCATTTACTTTATATTGTAGCAATTCTGTGGATGATATCTGATTCAATTCCATAGCGAATGTTTGGAATACAAACTGAATACAGAAAAGTGTTTTTTTTGTATTGTTCAGTGTTCATATGAAAGTATCTGTTTCGAAAGTTACTTTTTTAGGGTTTGTCAATATTTACATGAAAGCAACTGTTTCCAAAGTGCTTTTCTTTCAGTTTGTGTCTGAAAGTCACTTAATTTTTTGAAATTGATTGCTGCTTTCTTTTTTTGGATGATTCCAACATTTTTTGTAAATTTGTGGAGAAGTAGAAAATCAAAACTTTTCATTCCCAAAAATTATGTTTTTTCTCCTAGAAATATACCCCTTATAATTTACTCTTTGACTTTTGGTGAATGCTATAACCTCCAATAATTAATCGAAATCAATATGTTATTCTTGGGAGTACCAGAAACTCAGTTCTGAATAATATTTGAAATTGAAGTGAGAAGTATGATTCAGGATAATCAACATCGTCAATACATATCGCTATTAATATTAGAATATAACTTCTTGAGTATAAAAAAATATTGCGATATTTTCTGATGAAAGAATATCAAGTTTATTCTTTCCGTAATACAATAAAACTTCCTCAGATATTTCAATTTTCTTGTGATATTTGGCACCACTTTATAGCCAATGAAAAAGTTATGTCATAAAATGTTATATAATTCCACGAGGGTGATAAATACGTGATGTAGTTTTGGTAAAGACGTAGACGATAACAGAATTCCGAACTTTCATTTTTCTCATCTCGTCCAGTAGTGAGGGAGGATGTCGCTGGTGTGTCAACCTACATTTTTCATTTTATTTTCAGCTCGCCTTGAGTCTACCGCCAAACTTCCTAGGTATATCGAAATCTTCTACTCAATTATTTCCAGTGATGTCAGAGTATTAGGGTATCGGATTTCTCTTAAACAAGGGCACATTTCTATTCCTTTTCTTTCCGTAAAGGTTCAGGTTGACAGTTCGTTTAAAGACTCAATTTTGTTTTGAGATTGAGGCTTATTTAGCCACAAAACACACATATATTTAGCGAACGTTTCACGAAAGAACTTTCAACGAACAAATAGAAGGTGCATGGCAAGTTGAGAACGCCCAAGCGTTAAAGAATTGCACGTTTATAAAATGCTTGGATTTTGGATCGAATTTACGATATTTTTACGTGATAATGATATTGAAAACGCTATGATAGAAAATGCGTGTCTGCCGAAATATCAAAAAAGGAATAATTGCTAAATCAGAATGTGGAAAATACCTGATTCTGATATCGTAGGTATATTAACGACGTATGAAGTATTATGCTACACCTGTACTCGATTGAGAGTTTTAGAGATGGGGATTCACAATAGAAGTCACTGAACGTATAACCTACCTTGGTATATATGTAATTACCAAAAAGTAGTTCGGCCTAGGCTAGTCGATTATTGTCGGGGCTGGACGAGGGTAAGGAAAATATGTTTTTTTACAGTCGAAATAGACGGAAAAAAGTAAGCCCTGGAGCGCCAGTTGAACGGATTCAACAGGGAAGGGGTTGGAGAAATAACCATAAAGTCAACAACGAAGCTCCAAGCTTGAAATTTATAGTATTGATATGTAGAATTGATATATAGAAAGACAAACTTTACTAGCTACTGTTTAATAACTCAAACATTTGATTCTCATATGTTATTTGCCACGATCTAGAAAAAAGCAGGCAAATATGTATACATCAAGTTTGAAGAACCAATACTTAATACTGAAAAACGTTACCAGTATAGATATTAATTGCCGCTATCGGCCGTTTTGATCACGATATTATTACTGGAGAACTCTTACTTCGGAACAAAATTGAACCAAAAGATTCGAGTATTGAACTGACAGAGATAGACCTTTAAGTGAATCGAAAATTAGGGAACAAATGAGCAGTTGAAAGTATCTGTCTGAATTTTAATTCATTCAGAATCTACTTTTCGATTATCTGCAATCAAACTCGATAATTATTACTTCCGTCAACAGCTGTCTTAGGTGCACATAGAAAAGGAATATACTTGAAATTATCCTATTTTAGGAAAGAACTGTAGATTTCAGTACTCAGACCGTTTCAAAATATATCAGCAATAGCAGGGCTTCTACTCACGGGGTATCATTATTTTTGATATTTTTTTTATATACTTGCTACGGCTCTCTGTTGGTACTTTCTAGAGTGTCTCTTCATATCTCAAAGAATGACAAGTATGATACAACTACAGCTTTTCTGAAGAAGTTATCCCATTACTAGATAAATATGCCTTGAAAGCTTTTTTCTGCCACCAAAACAAATGAATAAAATGTCTGACAGTGCTCGACGTGAATCTTTCATAGGTGATCTTATTATTCTTGTGCAAAAAACCTGTGTGTTGTGGAATTCTCTACCGATATTTCAAGAATAGGAAATGAAAATACTGAATTGATTAATTTGACTGCCTAAGATATTTTTAGGTTTCGGACAGTCCCTTGCTGGAACCTTGCTTTTGTGTTCGAGTAGTCCAAATTTCAACACAACAGAAGGTAGTTACATAAGACTAGTATCCAAACCATTTTAGAAGCCGACTTCAATTTGTCAATTCAATTTTGGCAGTATGAGTTAATTTTCAAACTTGATTTGAATATATAGTTAACAGATGAAATTGCATTGAAGAATTTCAAAGGCACTGGAAACTACGCCACATAAAAAATAGCAAGAACGAGTTATGATGATAATTGAAGGCAGGAATATTTAGGAATATTTAGGTCAATACCATTTCTTAAGAAAAGTCAGCATTTGAAATGAGACATGGCTTCAACCTCAGTTCATTCGAGCAAGATCAACAAGCCTCTGAAGGCACTAAGACGCACAAATGTAACATGAACTGATACGAAGGTAAGATCTTCAATTGGAGTTTTAACTCAACTTCAGGAAATATTATCCGATGGATTCCTCGTTTATATGTGATGTACAGAGTTTGAATTTTTTGGCAACACCATAAATGACATGAGGAAATTGCCATTGTTAGTGCCAACAGTCCAGTCCAGTCAAGTTTCTCAAAGAAGTCAGTTACTTCGTTTGATGTTTGGTCCTCCAGATCCGATGGCAAGAATAAAAGTTAGCAAAACATGATTCGAGTCGTGGCGGCAAAGGCACAGTGTGATTTGCTGTTTCATCACGCCCAAAAAAATTTTTCTGACAGTGCAAATCTCGCCATATGATGATTCAGATGACAATGAAGAATGTATTAATATCTTCGAATGAGCCGTTTTTGGTAGATTCTGCTAAAAATATTTTCTTTCATATGAGAGCCATAGTCATTGATATGGGGCCCAATTAGGGAAACTCACATGAGGCAACCTTTCAAAGAGGCAATTTGAGAAAAGAACTCGAAAGAAACCAATTGATTCAGAATAACATAAGAGACACCTCTACAAATATTTAACGAAATCATACCGATAATAAACAAACGAAATAGAGAGGCGAAGTTGATAACGGACAGTCGCTCAGTGCAGATTTAACAGATGGGTGGCTTTTTATGTTTTATCAAATTTTGATGTGTACATTTCGGATGTCCAATCCTTGGAAAAGTGAAACTTGCTATTAGTCGGTCAGTGCTTGGTAATTTTGGACGATTTGTTTTATCAGCTCTAAGCTTATTTGTACGAAATGACTGCTATCTATTATAAAGAAGTGTTTTGATTCGATTATAAATGTCTTGTTTAGGTATATACTTGTTAAATCTGTTGGCAACAGAGATTGGATATTGCCTTTCGATCGCCTGCAACAACCTCTTAATTAGCCGTTATTGCCATATAAGAAGAAAAACAAAAATCTCAATGTGTTAACTGTGCTTATCTTTCCAGTTCATTTTTGATGCGAAGTGTGGCAGTTGAATTTGTGATATATCCAAACCTGCATTGAAAATGTGCTCTGCTACCAGTTCCTTAAAATTCCTTTTATGAAAAATAATCCACTCCAAGGATGATTGGCCATGTTACATTTTTTTCAAGTAGGGCAATACAAATGAGTAGGTTGGGTAGTAGGTCTCTTGTGACTCATTTCAGGAAGACCACATCTCACGACTGCAGGGTTGTAACGGCACCCATCAGCCACGCTCTCCTGTTTCTCCTCGGTAATCTGTAGCTATCCAGGCCGATATATGCAGATCTGAAATCGTACCGGTATAACATCTTCTGAAAAATCTTCTACGATAACCATTATGATACGCTAAGTATATTCCAGTTGATTGGGCTTCTCTTGGGTGATCATCGTTTGAGTATAAGCATTTGCTGATCTGCTCAGGGGAAGTTTGTTTGTTATTACGTTCGGATTATAACTCTCCTGATGCATGTTTCACGTCTGTTGTTGAAAAAATGGATTGAGGGGTGTTTTAAAAGATATCCTGCTTTCGAAAAGTCGCTTCCTCGCTCCACCACCTTAGAGCTCTTGTACTTTCTCTGTTGTTTCGGGGAGAATAGCTGAGGTCGTTTAGTCGACGCGATGTCTATTCCCTTTATAGATTCAGGGTTGGATTCTTTGGTCCATAAAGGGTCTCAAGAGCTGCTAGGGAAAAAAGTTCATCCAAGGAGAACAGCTGAGTTCGTTTAGTCGATGCGACGTCCATTTCCTCTGTAGATTCAAGTTTAGATTCTTTGGCTCATAAAGGGTTCTATGAGTTGCTAGGGAAAGGAGATCCATCATGGCATTATTGTGACATAGCTTGCGATGAGAAGAAAAAATTCAGTATTTTGAAGATACCATATCACACACACATATTCGAATATGCAACCCTTAGGATGGGGTGTCATTTAGAGTAACTTCTGATAGTTATGAATAACATTGATGACAACATAAATAATAATAGAAGTCATATTCATTCACCGATTTTGAATAATCCCATACTGATTATTGTATTCTATCATAATCACAAAATTTCATTCAATAAAAAAACAACGATATAAATAAAAGCAACAATAAAAATCAATTGGCGCCCCGGGGTGACTTCATTTACTCTATATTTCTATATCTCTTCTGCCAAGTATTAAAGAATGAACGCGAATTATTAATGAAGTTTAAAATTTTTTGACAACAGACATTGGACCAGGATCGAACCCCAAAACATAAAACTGAAACATGTCTCTAGAAAAATATAGACTGTTGAACTGTACCTCCGAAAGATGTGAACTACCAATTTCTGTATTATTCTAGTTTTCATTATACATAAAATTTCTAGAAAGCTCAACTTTCCATCATCCAGTGTAAAGATAATATTTTTATGATTTATTGCCACTCAATATCATTTACGTTCGGTCATTCCAGTTTATAATTTACATTCAGTTCCAACAATGATTTTGTAAACAATTAAAACTACTGACGGTAATTCGTTCAATTTATGTATATTTTTGCAAACAATGCTACTGCTTCGATTTATTGCATAAAATTCACTGTGGAAGCAGTTTTTTCAATCTATTGAGCAAACACGATATTTCATAATATGACGGAGGTATCCACTTGGCCATATAAATTTGAAATGATAAACGTATTTGAGTTCCTCTAGTTCATTTATTGACATATATTGAATAGTATTCAGGCCTTTCCAATATAAAAGCTTGATAGGTTCTATTTTATGATATCTTATATCCCTCTATCAATGGAACCCATTCAGGAATTTGAGAAACACGTTCATCATTCATAATATTCACAAGTGCCTGATACACGTGACTTCTAATTTTTTTTGAAAGTCTATGAATTCTGTTTGATTATATGCAAGCGCTTTCGACAGCTAGTCGTGCTGTCATCTTCTGGGCACTATTGTATCTGATAGGTAGCTATTGATGCCTCCGTGGTGATTTTGATAGTTTTCTTGATCTATGAAATGAAACCACAAATATGCGGTTGGCTCCTGCTGGTGGCTTCGTGCATTTGTATTTCTATCTTTTGGTAACCAAGTGTTGCCCATCCTTACATCATCAGAGGACAAAATATCCTCAGAATAGTCCAAGGAATGGTACCTTGAATTTTTGTCCTATGTTCAATGAACACCCTGTGAAAATACTCAATGTCGTTTAATACAATAAAAAACAAAGCAGGAAAACAAAACCTACCCACGATATAAAACTCATTTTCCGACGACTTGCTTGAAATACATATCATTTCGCACTGTAAACAAGTACACAAAATTAAACATTTCGCACTAGTGCAAAATGAATATTGCGCACGAACTTCTCGCTCTGCGATTGGTGCGATTACCTAATATAGTTATCTACGAGTTAGTTATCTACAACTAATTCATAACATTATAGTTTCAATGTGATCTACTAAGTAGTTTGAATTCAAACAAACAATATGTTTTCAGATCAAGTTGATATTGCTCTTCATTTGAAACAGTTCATTTTTCTCTTCAAATAGGCGGTAGATTTTGAGATGGTATTATATTTTCTTGATTCAATGATAGTTCATCTTCGAAATAATATAATCAAACAAATGATGTCGTTGAACTGCCAAGAAATTTGATTTCTTCGTTAAAAAAATTGTGTTTTACTTTTAACTGTGCGTTTCAAAACCATGATCGATAAAAATAACAGATTTTTTATCAATTACCAGAAAGGCAAATACAGCTCCCCGTTTAAGGGAATTAACAACAAGTTTGGTGCCATGACCAAAGAAATCGATCTATTCTTGAAATTACCAAACCCAGAACACTACACTGGCCATTTATTCAGGCGTTCTTCAGCCACAATATTAGGGTATAGTGGCAGTGATTCATTGACTCTGAAAAGGCATGGCGGCTGGAAAAGTAGCACAGTCGCAGATGGTTATATTATTGAATCATTGATAAATAAATGAAAATATCTAATCAAATAATCCAATTTATTGGCCGCGGTGGTAGTGCGCCCAACTCACGATCGGAAGGCCGTGGGCTCGATTCCCGCCACGTCCAGATATTTTTCTCGAAATAATTTATCTGGTTGAAGCTGGGATGATTCTGCCGCCGTATTCATTGTAACTTCATTTTACATGTTTCTCTTACAAGTTCATGCAAGTAACTGATGCATAGTCTCCCCTCCACTATGCAGTTTGGTTTTTTTAGCTCAGGTTAATGTTCATTATTTATGAAAAACTTCCAACCGGCGGACTATTACTTCAATTTTTTATGTTTAACTCTTTTACTTTAATGAAACAAGAAATTATAAAACCACAATAAAAATTGAATTGATGGATGTAGCCGTTACTACTTGGTAGGAGATCATGATGAAAAGAGAAATGAAAATTTCAGTTTTTTACCACTTTCATTTGTAACTAACGTTACT
>WOGN01000828.1:4859-21922 GCA_015342105.1 Leptinotarsa texana | reverse complement strand
ACTTCCACTACTTAGCAAGCAGACTTAGGAGGAGCTACAAAGCCCTGTTGCCGAAGATAAAATATATGATTCCTAAGATTTTTGGTGTCCACTCAAAGCGTCTGGTGTCGTTGCTGTCGTTTCAAGTTGGCAAATCGTGGTTTGGGCCTCACCACCTTGCTATTGACCTCTGTTCCGAGGGGGTCGGTTGTGGGGAACCCCAATTGAGGTTAACTGCTCACCTCAGAAAAGGATCTATCTAGGTCCATCGGAGAAAGTGTAGAGTTCGCCTTCCATGATGTGCCTGAGCTGCTGGTCCAGTTCGCACCATTTGCTACGATTTGTGCCTTTCAATAGACTGGAATCAAATTCTACTATTTCAAGATCCATTTCTGGAATACTATAGCATGTTATTGTTCACATTCAATAATAGATTTCTAATACAAAAAATAAAAATAAAAAATAATAATAAAAAAGAATGGATAACAAAGGGAGTAAGGGTGTCTGCAAGAAAATTTCGTTGCTTACAATACATTAGAAAGTTCACATCATCCGCATATTTTTTAAATTATTTCACCTGCTACCTACCGCAGAATATATAGAAACACCATGAAACTAGCTAAAACTCTTTATTATACTAACTGAGTAAACAAACCAAGAAAAAAATCAAGAGAAACATGGAAGATAAGCAAAAATTGGACACTCCATTATCATCCACCGATTTCAATAACTATTTTTGCATGATAGTAGAGAAATTAACTGAAAATATTCACATTCCGTATGATCCACTTAATAATTTAATTGATATCGATATAGCAGATAATTTGATTCTATATGACACAAACCTCTCAGTCGAAAGGAGTCTTTAGGGAGATAAAAAATTAACACACTTCAGGAATTGACAACATCTTGAATATTTTCGAAAATCTATCAGACAATCTTTTATCAGTACTAGTTGACATAATAAATATCTTCTCATATAAAGAAGGAGTTTTTCCAAATTTTCTCAAAACGTCTATTGTTATTCCTCTCCATAAAGGTGGAGATATTGGCATCTCTTCTAACTTCCCACCTATCTCTTTAATAACAACACTGGCAAAGATTATAGAAAAACTAGTCAAGAGAAGACTAGTTGATTTTCTCGAGAGAAATCAGATATTAAACAAATGTCAGTTTGGATTCCAGAGTAGAAAAAACACTCATGATGCCATTTTTTTATTATTTTACAGTCAATATAACAAATTAAATGATGAAGAGATTGCAGCTGCTGTGTTCTGTGACATATCGAAAGCGTTTGAGTGTGTTAGTCATGAGACACTGCTTCGGAAATTACAACAGTATGGTATAAGAGGGGTAAGTCTCAATTGGTTTGAATCTTATTTATCTAAGGGTAGTCAAATTATTAAAACGACTAATTATTCTGAGGAAAGAAAAATAAACTGTGGAGTTCCACAAGGCTCAGTCCCAGATCCACTATTATTTCTTTTGTACATAAATGATCTGACATCCATTGATATTAAAGGAGAGTTCACACACTACAATTTTACGTCATGATCAAAATCCTTCTGAACTTGAAACAGTAATAAATCATGATATTAGCAATATAAAAAGAGGTGTGACGCAAATCTTCACAGTTTTAATATCTCTAAAATGAACGTACTTTGCTTCAAATGTTCCATCATCAATTTACAAATCTTTGCTGAGAATAAACCATCAACTAAATTTCTGGGACTATACTTTGACACTGATTTGAAATTTGAAGATCATATCAAGTAACAGCCAAAGTATCATATTACTCTCTCATAGAGTCTCATCAACGATATGGAATTCCTTTCTGGGGTGACTCTGACAACACTGCAATCAATTTTAGTTATACAGAAAAGAGCTGTACGTTTTCTCTGTGAAGCAAAACCACGAGATTCTTGCAGACCACTGTTTAAGGAAAAGAAAAGCCTCACTGTAATATCTATTTTTATTATTGAAACTATATGTCTCGTAGCCAATTATCAAAATCGATTTTCAATCAACACAAACGCCACTCGACAAAGAAACGACTTTAATTTGCCCATTCCAAAATATTCCCTCATTAAAGACTCATTCATTTATAACGGGTTGAAAATGTTCAATCACCTACCATCAAATCTGAAATTTATTTGCATGCAATAACGTAAACTTAAGGGAAGTTTTGAAAGATTTTTTGTGAAAGAGCCTATTATAATTTATCAGAGTACTAACAAGATACTTTTTGATTCGACTTGTGGCTGACTAGTTTTATATAATTAATTAATATTGAAAACTTTCCAAATAAACTCTTATTGGCTATTTTCGTGCAAGTGATGTATTGTGCTATGTAAATACTATTTGGTTATGTTATTTTTTTGTTCTTTGTACATATTTTCAATAACTACCTGAAGTTTTATTCAACAACTTCCTGCCAATGTATATCATTTTATAGTGTATAGTTATGGAAAACATTACTTTTTCGAGAACTTGACAAGTAGCGATAGCTTATATGTGTGAATTTGTTTCTCGAATTATTTTACCAGAGCTTTGTCAATAAGATGTTTATCTTCAGACAAAAAAGCAAATTTTGACTTTGACTTTGAGAAGTATTCGTCTGAGGTTAGACTCTTTTCAACTGCAATATAGTAGTAACAGTTCCACTTCATGAACAGTGTCACCAAACAGGAAAAAAGCATCCATGGTTTCAAAACACTCAATAGTATGGAGGAGAGCTACATACAAAGGAAAAGCATATTTCAAAGTCCTAAGCATCCACCTCTTTTAACGTTTCTATACAGTAGGACCTAGAAAATACCTGCCCCATAACAATTATTTCTCTAGCCAATATTACGACGAATATTGGATTATATCCGACATACATTTATGCAGTGCAGTGAACGATTCATTGACGGACCGTTCACTGCATTTGCAACATTATGCTCTCATTACAATTTTTACGCTATTTGGTATGGCCTTAGAATTATTGAGTTATTATGTTACCTTTCTCATATCGTGACGAAGAAAATTTCACATCAAATTTCGAGGGCAAAATTCTGTAATATCTAGTACATTTTCTTTAGCTCTTCACTTCTCCAATAGATATAAAATGAAACATGAAGGTGGAGTAGTTGTTTCAAATGAATTATTTCTTTCGATTTTTGACTGAAACATCCGTATGTAATAAACACATTTTCAAAAGAGTCCACTTCATTGGAAGTTAATAAGAGTTTTCCACGTTCAATATGTAGTATAATATTATAGAAGTATAAAGCTGGTAGAATATCAATTGGAAAACCCAATTGATATTTTGTTGTTCACCCAACATACATTAATGATGTTTTTATTTTCATGAACCCACTTCGAGAAATCAAAAATAAAGATAAATTAATTTTCCTTTCGGCCTTATTTATTCTTCCTCACTCTAAATCAATGGAACTGATAAACCGCACCACATTATACGAATTCAATTTCGAAATTCGCATCATCATAATATATGGTTGGAAATACACGAAATCAAAGCGGTAAAAGTGATATGAATTCATAGGCAATTTGAGGATTCGATAAAAGAGAAAAGTATCTTCCTACAAAGGTCATAAATCAAACGTAATCGGTACAAATGCAGTCATACCGACCCGCAATAAATTTCGTTTGTTCTTCAAAATGGGAATTCGCGTTCATTTTCACAAAATTATCGTAAATCAATAATGACGTTGAGCTTCAAAATGTACATTTGCAAAAACTTTTTAATTTATTACTGTTTGTAGAGCTATTCGTTTCGCGAGTTTATCATACAATTCGAATAAAATTGTGTGCCGTTCGAATCCATAATTTTATTATATCATTCAAATTTGTTGATTGTCATATTCGGAATTATTTATGGGTGAATTTTTTCTTGCGGATGTTATGCCATGACAATTATGCGAATAATAAATTGCTTTCACCATTTCAACAAAGCAATAAATCATATTGGGACAATTGATGAAAGCATCATTTGGCGTTCGAGGAATGATAAAAATAATTTGAATGAGGTGAAGAAAAATCAACTCATATTCACGTACGAATATTATTCGATATTTACTAAATCTCTATGACCTTAACTTTTCATTACTTCTATAAAAAATTCAAGTTATCACAAATATATTTTGTGATCAGAAAAACAAAAGCCCTCTAATAATAAAATCAGCTGTATTTGATGAAAAATCTTTTTCGTCAATTTTTTCGAAATTTTCTCTAATTGCAATGCTTGACCTCCTGACCGAAAGTATTCATTGTGCCCAATGCAATCATATAAATAGTTTTAGGAATCGCACGGTTAGATGTAAGACGTCGTTAATCCCTAGACCGCACAAGTTAGGACTTCTGAGAGTTTCATTGATAACAGAGCGACAGATGGTTGATGAAAAAACAAATTTCCACAGGTTTTATTTTTCTGATTCGAGGTGTTGCATTTGAGATGTGTCCAATATTTGTTTATAACATATTTCAGGAACAAAATGAGAAAATTCCCAATGCATTCCAAAAATGTTTTTAAAATCTCTGAACATTATATATGCATATATTTGCCTCATATCCATTACAGTTTCAGGGTAATCCGCTCTAAAAGTGAAAAATTGGAATTATCAAAAACAAAAAATGGAATAATCACCAGTTATTTCATTTTTGTTATATACTAAATGGCAAAATATTCAAGTGATACAGGTTCATCGATACATACCGTGACAGGATATTATTTTCTCTGAAATTGACTGAGAATTTTTGTATATTTTGATATATGTTAATTAATTATTAGGATAACGGAGAATATTATACAAACAATTCTATGATATGTAGGGTAGAATTGTATTGCTGAAGTTTTTCAATCACGATAAAAGAACAAAAAATAACATTTTAACAGATTGCGAGTACCTTGTATCTGGAGACTATCACCATTGACAAACCGATATACTGCTTGAATCATAATGCAAATACAGATATAATATCCGATTATTAGCTTTTTGCTTCAATTACTTTTCGAATTATTTTCACTAGTTTTTTAACAAATATCCACGGCAAATATATGCATTCGTGATGTCAAATATGAAAAGATCCGATACGAATTTTCTCATGATGTTGAATCTTCAAAATATGCATTTTTTCCAAATCGTTATTTTAACACTCCGACCCGTGTTTCGATCAATTAGTCAACACACTACGATTCATTACATATAGATTAAAATACGTGAGACAGTACCTACAAATAGCCCAGATGCAAATGCTATACTATACATTTGTCGAAACTAACCTCACATAGTAAATGCGGAATAATTGCTTGGAGAGCAGCAAACACAACTTTTCTGAAACACCTAGAATAAGCACAAAAATCAATATTGAAAATAATTCACTTCAAAAAAAGAACGACCCACTCATTATATAAAGAAACATCAATTCTAGATATCAGACAACTCTACTTTCTCAAAATTATAATAAAAAAACAACGTGATAGACCTCAATTGAGGGAAATAGAAAACTCGACACAAAAATAACACAGCCCACCAGAAAAAATTTGTCTTGCTGCCGAAAAAATTCAACTGATTTTGGTTAATTGATCTGTACTGATTTGAAAAATAAAAACATTTTCTTTATATTGGCTCTAGTTTTCGAAATATAACATACTCATCAAATACTCAAATATTCTTACACTTCTGTATATTCCACCACTATAATTGCGATATGTTTATAAACAAACTTAACAAATTCTGAGACAAATGCATACTGATAACTTCTAATTAAAGTGTACTTATTGGAAATGCCCATAACATAAAATCAGCGCTAATTGCTTCTTACTTATTGTCCGATAATTAAATAGTATTTTCTCGGAAATTGTTTCAATAAATTCCTAGTCGACTGCATTCCATTGTCTCGTACTACTTGTGACATTGAAATATGTGTATTTCGCAAAAGAATATTACTATTATATGATCTATTTTGGAGTGCTACTATAGACTGCTCAGAAGTATTTCAGATAAGAAATGAAAATTTTAAATATTTGGTATGTCACTATGTCTACTATTCAAAATTTGTAAAAAGCGGTTTCTTTGTGTTCAGATTGTCTTACAAACAATATGAAATGAAAAGCGGGAAAATTGAATTTTACGAAGGAACGTGTAACATTCCATTAATATGTATTTGCGGTCGATTGCGATACCTGTACTAGTGAACAGTCTTAATATAATCACAATATATATGTATACGCACGTTTGAAAATATACACAACATAGATTCAATTTGACACTATATCAGTATTATAGAAATTTTAAATAGTTTAAAAAATGCCACAAGGCATCAGTCTTTCAGTTTATACTGAATAGAATTTTTGTATCCCACATCATCTATAGCTGTAAAAAAATCAGTCACGGCATATTAGAAAATATTCCGTTAAAACTTCCGAAGCTAATATAAATTTCAATCATATCTAAACCGCCAGTTCATATTTTATGAAGGTCGACTGCGTATTTGAAATTCTGGCGGATTCGCTGGTAGATGAGTTGAAGTCTCCATACTGTCGTTATTTATGGATTTATGTGACGTCTTCGTAACTCCAGGGAAGTGTCATGAATCAACGCTTCCTGTCCAGGCCCTCAAGGACCATCCCGGAAACTTACATAATAATGAGTTATGCGCTCTTTCGTCTAGCTTATTCATTAATTAGTTTCCGGTGTCGGCAATTCATGAAGTGGACCGTTGACTATTGTGGACAACATAAAATTATGGGAAAAGATGTTGTCCTGAAGAGAATAATTTTTGGTTTTTAAATTCTCCTTTATTGTATAAAAAGCAGCAAACCTTCGAAAAAAGTAGAGAATAATGAGTGAACTTTTTCAAAATAATAATGATGCTAAAACAATAATGCTAGAACAGAGATGGCCTCTAACACCTGAGGCCTTTGATTAGTTGCATTACCACTTAACCTCCTCGGTCCCACAGAAAGAAACTCTTTCAACTTTTTTTTTTTCCTATTATTCTCTCAAAAAATAATTATCTTCAATTGTAAAATAGGAAGAAAAAAATCAAATGTAATTTTTTACAACAATAAATAAAGTCCAGCTAGCTGAACACCAGGGTCCAGTATGACAATTATTATAGTTTCCTATGTAACAATGAGCAATACAAAACATCTCAAGAATGAAATTCATAAAAACATTGCGTTGTGGTTGAATACACAGAAACATATTACATTTACTATATTGATATCGAGTTTTTCCTTTTCAGTTTTCGTTGCAACATCTCATAAATTTATTTTTATCTTCTACAGCACATATTGGTAAATGCTTGTTCGATGATTTCCTAACGTCAGCTGAAGGAATAGGTTTAGGCTCAGATGCGTTTTTTGATTGGAGATATCCCGGTGGTACATAATCAATGTCAATTTGATTTCTCATTTGAAAATCTGAATCCATGGCCAGATATTCATCTATGTACATTTTAAATACCTGTAGATCCATGATGTTGCGATTGGAAACATCCATAGATCCATAGATTTTTTATCTATTCGGTATTCTAATCAGGAATTTACAATTACCAAATCGATACAGTGAAAAATTAAACGGATTCTCCATGTTTTTGTTCTTTGTGACATTCGGTAGTAAGATATCATCTGTCATTCAGATCGACCCCTCTCATTGCCCTATTGTATGCACTAACACAATTTGGGCGATATATTTTTATGTATCGTTTGTTTATTTTGTCCCAACGTTGAATATCGGCGAACTTCCATCTGACGAAACAACATCAACACTGATCTATTATCTATCCATTTGGTAATAGAAAGTCGTCCATCACGCCTTACTATTTCTTGAAAAGTACCTCTACCCTCCTTGTCAGACCGAATTATATTTTTTGAGGAAATGATGAGAATTCCAACTGCATGAATAGCTCTGTCTTCCAAATAATCGAAGAGAGGACACGAAGTGAATTATCTATCAATGAAGATTTCACTTACAGGATTTACATTTTAAGTCAATCGTTTCACAACACTTTCGCCAATACCTAATTCTGGTTCAAGTCATGTGCTAGCAACTTGGTAAACGAAGAAATCCAAGACTAGTCCCTGAGGAGTAGCCAAAACAAATTTTTTCAAGCTTACTGGATTGGCTTGTTTTTCCCGTACTGCCTCAAAACAGATTTTCCTGAAAATGGAATCATTTGTGCATCTATACTGAGGTACTTTGTATGCGGAAGTGTATTACACTTTCTTTTTATTGCATCAATTATTGGATGGACTTTCCATAACTTATTATTGCTTTCAGTTTCAGCAGTAATTTCTAAGTTATTCACCAAATGCATGTAATTACGGAGTTTGAATAGTCTATCATGTGGTAATACTGTTGCTGCAGGAATTTCCAAAGTATTTTTGTAATACATTCGCACCCTAGGCAACTTGAAGCAACACATTATGATACAAGAACCCACTAACTTCTTGTAATCAGAACATGTATCTCTTGCAGCGCTCAAATATTGCTCTGATATGCCATCAAGCTCCAAAATTCATTGCCCAGATACTGACAAAAATGACGAATAGGTGACCAATTTCTTCTTTCTCCAACAATCCACTCTTGATCCATAGCTACGGAAATATCTGGTTGAAAAAAAATTCATTTTACCTCTTCAATTTCTGAGTTTTCTGAGTATCGATCCTGTACCAAAAATTGCTCTATTTCATCATCGGTGCTGAGGTTTGCATCGCTTTCATCCCATATTCGCTTCAGTTCCTCGTCAGTGAATAGTTCTTTCAAGTAAGCAGTACTGTCTGTACTCACCACACTGAAAACGATACTCCAGCCGGCGGATTACAAAATAAATAAGATTTAACCAAGAAAATACGTAGCTATCAACATTAAAATTACATCTACCAACTCCTGAAAGCATGAATTTCACTACTTGTTACTCTTTACATTTGATTTTTATTAAAAACCATAAAAATCGTTACTTACATTTCGAGTTGCAGAGGTTCACCATAACCTAACTTTGCATTCACGAAAGCCGATAACAATGTGCTATCAATAGCACCGATTGCGGTGTAATCCCAAGTACATGGGTTCAGTCTGTTGGACAGGTGGATTCGAGCATCACAAATTATATACCCCACAATTCGCTCGGTGGGGTCAGAATCAAGGTGGTGGGGCTCAAAATGATGATTTGGCTACCGATGATAACTGTGGCAATGACAACTGATGCTTTGAGTGGACATATGAGCTAAGAGATAGCCTTATGTATTGCTACGAGGGTAGTGAGTGAAGAGGGTATACAGCGAGAATGCATGTTCTGTGGTGTGAAATCCATCTGGAGAATGCTTTTCAGCCCAACAAATCCTCAGGGATTATGTACCTGACTTCGGCGGCAGGGTTATATAGCTAGTCTCTAGCCCATGTGATGGAAGTGACAGTTCTACTAACGTTAGTATGGCTGGAGAGAAGACTCGCATGATGCCACCAATGGAGTTGATCAAAACATGCAGGGCAGTCCACAGAATTAGCCCTTAGCCACTAAGGGTTGTTTTGATCCATGGAGTCTTTCCTAGGATGATGCCCTCTCTACTCTCGAATCTCAAGATAATGCCGACTTGCCGCACTAAGGCAGAACTCTTAACCGGACAAATGCAGAGGGCTGTCATTCTTGGCTCACTGCGCTCACTTAGAGTACGTTACTGTGGGTCCCAGTGATCACCTATCCCACGGTGTGTGGGGTGGCAATTGGTTGATAATTCTGGCGCTGGCCAGGCCCTATCCCCCTCTTCGGGGGATAGGGCCTGGCCAGCGCAAACTTGGGCGAAATAATAAAATAATCATGATAATGAAAATAATATTGAAAATATCAATAATAAATTCACTTGTGAAAATACTAAATGGCAAAATACTAAACATTCTCAAAGTGAAGTCGAATAACTTACTATAATACATCGGATATACAATAAAGGGGAAACTGAAGAAGCTGAGAAGTGGATGGAATACAATATGTATAGATAATTATGACGTTAGCAAGTTTATTATTAAATGGTGATTTTTCTTCAAATCAATTTTTTGTGGATATCTGTTCATTCAGATGCTCAGCTGTGGGATGTTATAAACAGAAAGTTTGCGTTATTGTATGCAGTAGTTCATTGAATATTCTGCAATATCTTCTTGAATTACATTAGAATTATTGATAATAAAAATAATCTATTCATCTGTAAATTTTATCACACAAATTGAAGTGAAATATGTAGGGTACAAAATACTTCGATGAATAAACGGATACTTCCTCTGAAAGTGAAACCCTAAGTATGAGTAAAGAACAATTACAGAACAATTGAAAAAACAGATAAATTATGACAATTATAACGATAAGGGTCAAAAATATTCTGATTCAGATATCAAATTGAATAAGATTAACATTTGTTTTTCACAGTTTTTGTATAAACAAAACTTTACGATGAATTGGGACAATAATCACTAAATAAAATAAACTCAATATAAAATAGATATGGTAGATATCTGAAACAACTGAAAACAGAATAAAATAACTTTTATAATTCACCATTTTGTATGAATAAAAACACTACAATAAATTAGGACAATAGTCACTGATTAAAATACACTCTGAATAAAATAAAACAAACATGTGAATCTTTATATAAATAAAAACATTCAACACTTTTTTATTCTTCCATAATCTAACGTATTCCTTTTCTTTCCCTTTCTTTCAAGAATGTTTTCTAATTTTTTTGACTAGTTTATCAATATCAATATCAAAGACTTATACAGTGAGTCTTTGGAACAGCCTTTTTATTTCTCGAGAATAATTTTCAGAAATATTCTTTACATGTTCACGCATTTATCACCGTTGATAATGCTGATAACTCTCACTGGATGCATGAAAAATGCTAATATACTAGCGATTTGTTTGAATATTCCAAAAACAATTTAAAGTGGTTATAATAATAATTAATAAAACTATGTAAAATATATGTTTTTTTGTATCGTATACCTCTGACAAAAAATTTTGTGAAATGTTGAAATATTTTATATGAATGAAAAAATACAGGATGTTTCATTTGAAAAACTTGAATTAGGTCTGTTTGAGAATTGAAGAGACATGGCCGGTTTTAACGAGCACCCTATATATTGCCACCGAAAGTTGAGATTTCCGAAATTTTCGTAGTGATGTTGACTAACTATTCCTGAAAAGATCCAGTTAATTGATGTTGACATGCAAGTGGTGAATTAAAAAAATATTGTCTGCGAAAAATGTTTTTCTGAAATAAATTGGCAATGCCGCTATGGAAATTCGAAAACAAAAATTCCTCAGAGAGCATAAAAAATATGGAATGAGTGTTCTATTCAAAAATGAATTGATCACAGAAAGTAGATTATTAATAATATCGCCTACTTTCGAATGAATGTCACAGATATTTGTTTGGATTTACAAATATTCATAGGCAAGACACGCCTAAAGAAGCCATTGTATAGCGTAACAGGTGTTCTGCTTTGGTGGAATACTTTTTTATTTCTCGAGAATAATTTTCAGAAATATTCCTTACATGTTCAGTGTAGTCACAATCTCACAATGAAGCATTTCTTGAATACGTTATAAATGTTCATCAAGTATCGGCCAATTCCATATAATATTCATAGAGCTTAAGTGAAAAATCAATTCCTAATGTCAACGGCCGTGTATTGACGGATATAATTCCTATATTTTCATCAGAATATATCATTTTGGATTTCTGAGACTCCGCAATGACTTTTTTTATTATTTCATGTTTGAAAATCGATAAATTCTTCATATAGACTAGTATATTAGAATTCCATGATGGTAGGCACTAAATTCTCAGAAAAAGTATTGCAATAAAATAAGAATATTGTAGTATTCTATCATAATTTTTCCTCATCTGTTCAGTATAATTTCCGTACACCACTGCAAGAGACAGATTAAATCAAAAACGTCAGTCACTTGTGAGAATTTAGTGCCTACTATTTTGGAATTTCAGTATAGTTGGTCTCTCCTATTCTGTTTTCATGGAATATATATTTCAATTTAATTTTTCAAAATGAAACAATGAGGAAGAGAATCACACTACTAAAAATCAAGTACAATCTGGTAAATCATTCTCCAATTATTTAATTTTCAATATATATCCCAACCCTAATTTATTCCAAGTAGGAGAAAAATTCTGTTCTTTTCTTTCTACATACACCCCTAGAATTTCAACAACGAGGCAAAAGAATATATAATTCCATTATCCGTTTATACCCACCAAGTAAAAAAAGCATTTCAACGAATAACCTGAAACAATAATTTCTGTTCGTGCGCAGGAAAATGACAACTTTTATTTACATCAAGGGAAATTCGAGAAAGATTTCCTCCGAGTAGACGGGACCAATTGTTTGCGAATTCTTGCGAAACGCGGCTTAATACATTTGGAAAATAAATAAGTGCCTTGTATACAGGAAACAGGATGGTGTTTATTATTTATGATATATTTTTGGAGAATTAACATTTTTCTTGGAGAAAATGTGAAAAAAGATATTAAATATCATCATTAGCATTATCAAACTCAACAAGGATTATTTATGTAGCTTGTATGAGAAGTTATTAACAAATTTGCACTAAATGAAACTGATATATCTTCAAAATTTTCGATTTTTCTGTATAACACAAAAAGTGGTAAACAAGAAATCTAGATGGTAAATTCAATGAGAGTATTGTATAATGATGAAACCTCTGTGGAAAGTAAGAAATATCCAAACTTTAGAATATCATTATTACACTGAACCATAGTCATTTTTGGCAGAGGGAAGTTTTTTATGAATCTTTGCGGTCAAGTAAAACCATTGATTTTTTTACTTCCTCACAAACTGATCGACGTGTATTTTGAACCAAAAAGAGAACTGCACCAGGGATGAACTACAACTGAATGTACACACATCGCGTTTGGATATATTCACGTGAAGTTCATTATCAGACCACCAATTTTCAATGGCATCAATGTTTAGTTGAGTTTGGAGAACTTCACAATCTTGCAGTCTTGTAACACATGCATAAAATTTCTGCAAATAGTGAATGCTCACGTTTCAAATTATTTTCCAAGTCCTTAATGAATATTGTAAATATCAGAGGTCCAAGATTGGAACCCTGCAGTACTACAGATGATGAAAAATTTAAAAAAGCAAAGAACCCTCAAAAAAAATTGAGCTTCTGGGTTGGTATCCGGATTTTGCCATATGGTCTTCTTTGGATACAATCTCCAAACGTTTCAACTGCCACTGCGGCAGTCATCTTCAGTCGCGTGGTCAAAGTACTCTTCTTAAGGTATCAACTGAAACTGAAGCTCGGCGGGTTCGCGCGTACTTTTCTCTTGGTTTCTGTAGAAGTTCTCTTGGTGTTTGTGTGTCTATGGCTTCTATATACATTTTTTTGAATGACGATTCAACGTTACTAGCTTCTCAAATTCTCGGTCCATCCCAGTCGGCATCTTCGCTTGTGCCAGGTGGCTACCAATGCCTTTTTTCATCTAACCGATATAAACCCTGCCATAGTTACAACTCCTCCTGATTTGAGTCAATCTCTGCTGTTTCAAACAAGCAGGAGTTTACAGAATTCCTTGTAACAGTGGTAGAGTTTATATAGGTCAGACGAAAAGGAGCATTGGTATATGGCTAGTCAAACACCAGCGGAGTTGCTGATTGGGACAGACTAAAAAGTCTGCAGTAGCTGAACATGTTTGGAAAAAATTCGGAGCTGTTTCTGTTTTTTTTTTTGTAATCTTATATATTTGGATGATTGAATCCAACAATTACTTTCATTTTATCATAGAACGTGACGTTTTCTGACAGTGTAGGTTCTTCTATGTTGAACAGGTTATCATCTTATTAAAAGATGAAAACTAATAACATTTTTTCTCCAAAATTTTTAAAATGTGGTATAGGTGGAAATGAAGAAGAAAATGTATTTTCAAACATATTAGGCAACCTGAATTCATAAATGTTTTTAATATACTTTTGACAATTTATTTTGACGATTTGTTTGTAGATATGGTTATTTTTCTATGACCTCTGTGAAGGCAATCCACCCTCCTCTTTGAGGATCCGTCATGATTGTGCTGAATTGTGGATCAGCCGTCTGATACCTGTTCCAACGGAAATACCTATCTTCAACTTCATCTCTGAGGAGCCTGTAAACTTCATGCTTTATGTGAAGCGGTGGTAAAAGAACTTTATGAGGAGGCATCAAAGTTTCATGCAGGACGTTAAGCTCCTTTGGAGGTCAACCATTTTCGGTCCAGTGTTTTGCTTGGTCTCTTGTATCTCACAAAAAGCAAGGGAATTTGCTAAACCCAGATTGTTGTCCGAGCAACATGCCCAAGATTTTTAAATCATCACAATCTTGCCAACCTTGATCTTTATATTTTAATTTACAAAGAATCAATTTCAGGTTCTCGTAGGTTTCTTGGAGGTGTACGGAATGACCGATAGGAATGGAGACATGGAAACCATCATAGTCAATGAGAACTGTTTCAAGGCTTTTTTGGAAGTTTTTTGAGTATTTTTTTGGTCTTTAGAATACCTGTATATACAGAAATCAGTTGAAAACATCTAAACAGCTTATTTGATGCATACTTGTGCTATTAGAGTTGATTTTTCCATCAGCATCATAAAAAGATGTTGATGAAGTGAAATATCACGTCTCACTTGTTACACTTTTGTCCATAAATTGGCATTCTGAAAGTCTTACACAGAATTGAACTAGGTTAAAAATTTTCAATAATTTTACTTTCTTTCTATTTGAGTATTATATAAATTAAAAAACTAAGAATGAGGTGAGAACCACTAGTCGTTTTATTTGAAAATCTATGTGAAACTGATTAAATTTCAGATAAATTTCAAAATAGAAAAGTTGTGTTCTGAACGAGACAGAGAGGGCTGCTTTAATTTTTTGCAATGAAGGCACTGTTGAAATATTCAGCATATCCATTACCAATATGCTAGGGTTCATCATAGTATGACACTCAATAACAAAGATGATTAAGAAAGTAGGTGATTGTGTAAATCTTCAATCTCCAATAGAATTTCTTGTTACAATAATAAATTGAAACTCAATGTGAAAAAATGTAAAGTAGTGAGTTATAGTCGAAAAAAAGAAGTTTAGTTTCCATATGTAATACAGGATTCAGATATTCTGAGATGTAATGAGATCAAAGACCTAGGGGTAATATTCGACCATGAATTGAATTAACATTTGGTAAACATTTCACAAAGAGTTTCAGAATCTTTGAGAGCTTATGGTTTCATTTTTAGAAATTTCAGAAACTTTCATAATATTTGAGCTATCAAGCTGTTGTATTTCACCTACGTACGTTTCAAGATAGAATATACAAGTATCGTCTGAAGACCATTCTATGAGATTCATAAAATAGCCATTCAAAGAGTTTAAAGAAAGTTTTATAAATTTCTTATTTTCAGAATAGAGGGTTCTTTTCCTGAGAGACGTATCAGTGATGATGTCATATATGAACGTTTGGAACTTTTTAGTTTAGAGCATCACAGAAAATGTGCGTCGATCATATTTTTATCAAAATCAGTGAATTCGAGAGATGACTATCCTAAATTTCTGGAACAAATTAACTTCAATGTACCACGGTCAGTTTCACGATCTCAATCCATTTTTAGACCTCTCAGAGCAAGAACTAACATTTCGCTCAATTCTCCAATATATGTTATGTGTATGAATTTCAATAGCATTTGTTTTCATTGGGATATATTCTCCACTAATCTTCATAATATAACATAACATAACAGAATTGCAAAACTGTACTTGAAGTAGGTAATTATTATTCATCATTATTACTATTGTTATTTTTTTCAATGCAACATCAGCATATGCTACTCTGATTCAACGTTCAACAACGTTCATCATTTGTTAAAAGAAAGTGTATCTCAAAATTTAACTATTCTCTTTGAAGAATTTGATCTTCATAATTTGAACCCACCGACAAAATCTATAGTTTAGCTTGCATGTTGTTTGATGACGGTATACGGTTCTATCATGCCAGATAATGAGTCACAAGACACTTTTCACTTATGCGACGTGTAAAATCCAAGGAAGGATTCAAGAGCGACATGGACCATTAAGGTGTGAAATACGACGCAATTCTCTCTTACAGATCTTATTAGTTGGCGGTATTTAATAAGGAAGTGTAGCTAAGTTGGCGAGGAAGGATAACACCGCACTTTATGACCGAAAGAGAAGAGAAAAATCTCATCTGCATTATTTACATAAACTGCACACAACTCTGTGTTTTCCGAGGAAATCGTATCGCTTCTCGTTTCTTTCCCGAGCTGCACAACTAAGATATCTCCCTAATCATGGAAATGATCACCTCGATCCGAGAAAGTTTTTCAACTCTTTCGTTCGTTTGAGCAAACATTGATCCACGCTTCTAATAAACCCTGAAGTTGGTGGGCTAAGATAAAACTTCATTGTTTAATAATTATTAGTTTGAAATGAAATTTTAATCGCTTCCAGAAGTTCAGAATACAGTAGATCGGAAATTTTTATTATTATCAACCAGAGTTCAACCAACGATATCTTCAGTTTATTTGAGGTCGAAAGCATGAAGACCTATGTAATGAGGTTTTCATACAAAATTCAGATCTTCATAAGTCGGCCTCTGTATAAAATCAAAAATGTGTAAAAACATGCCAAACTTGGAAAAGAAAAGTTTTGGCTTTCTACTTTTCCATCTTTATGAAAAACATTTAACTCTCAAAAATTGATCTCTGCCTTTACAATTTAGGACAAACATTTTTTCAAAAGGGTAATTTTTTTGGCTAGTTTTCAGCGAATCCCAAGGACATTGATAACTAACGAAATAATTTTATCACAGTTTTCGAAAGCACGTTATTTGGTAACATTCCGACGCCAAAGGCGGAGGGATGTTACCTAAAATAACGTGCTTGAGGAAGTTGTGATAAATTTTTGAGTTATTTATCAATGTTCGAGGGATATTCGGTGAGAAAATTTTTTGCAATTCGAACAAAATTATTTATTGAACACACAGTTATTAA
>WOGN01000827.1:437-21923 GCA_015342105.1 Leptinotarsa texana | reverse complement strand
ACGACATATTTTCTCTTCGATAAATAACTTCTGAATAATGATAACGGTAAGCCTCTAATCCCGTATTTTTTTATTTTTTTCAAAAGTTTATCGTGTGAAATGCTGTCGAAAGCTTTAGCTGAGTCTAAAAAAATGCCCAACTTTATTATTTCTATTGAGGTGCTGGTAGATTTCATTTGTGAAGTAATGCAGTGCATCTTCAGTGGAACTTCCTGCCTTGAATCCTAATTGTTTGGGAGAGATTTGTTTGTGATGATGGACATGATTTTGTAACCTACTGGCTATACTTTCCTCATACAATTTTGCAATATTACTAATGACAGATATTGGTCGGTAATAATTAACAAAATCTGGGACTCCGGCTTTGAATGACCGCGTCTTTCAAACTGTTTGAAAAAACGCCACTTTGGAACATCAAATTTATCAGGTGAACTAAAATATCAACAATATTTGTTTTTATCATTTGGATCGTTTTTGCTGATATTTTGTCTATTCCTGAAGCGGCATTAGTTTTGAGGTTGGGGTCCATACAGGTGTCAAGAATAGGGAGTTTTTTATCGGCTTATCTCTTAGGTCAGGTAGTGATTCATAATCTGAGAGAGGGTTAGATCTAATTTTTTGGAAAATTTTCTCCAACTTTTGACATCAAACATCAGAAATCAGTCTCATATTCTTCATTTTCATTACAAATAGCAGATGGTTCGGTTGATTCATTATTGGAAACAGGACTTTCTGTAACTTGTCATATTTTTTTAGTATTTTTGTTTGCATCCAGAATTTTTTTGGAGTAATATATTTTTTTTAGTTTTGTTAAGTATTTCAGTGAGGAAATTCCTATACTCCCTGTACTCTTGTCAAAGTGTTTCGTTAGGTTTATTACACAAACATTTTTTTTCAAATAATCCCTTTTTTAATTGACTTTATTAATGCATTAGTTACCCATGGTTTTAGATTTTAGTGACTTTAATATTATTATAATGTGTACATTTCTCCAGATGATACATCAATTGCTTATGAAAATTATCGAAAGCCTGGTCAATATCATTTTCATTATACACGTTGATCAGGTGCAGCTTATAATCTTATATTGAGTGCTTCATAATCAATTTTGGTGATTTGTATAAAATTATCAGGTTCTTCCATTTTTTCTATTAAATTTTTTTACGATGTTATTATTTTTACGATAATATTATGCTATAGTGATCAGTAATGGCTGTTGTAAAGAGATTCGATAACGTTGAAATATCCAAAACTTCAATACGAAACATTCCTTCATTTCACACTGTATGTTCATCGAACAAGAGGATATTATTGTGATAAATCGCGCAAGGGTCCATTCAAAATACATAATACGTTGGTTCAGATACAAGAATGTTCAGCATACGAAGCCCCACTATAGTCCGCGCATTGCTGGCATATTTGCATGTGGTAATATGCAGTCCGGACTTTTGTTGTAGAATGAAATATGGGAAATCCGAACTATTGCAGATTTTATGCCAGACTCGTACATTACGTTCGATGTGGATGTATTTCAAAACCGTATTGGGTTTCGATCTGAGTGATTTGTGCCATTCCAGAAACGACCGAAAATAATTACAGTATCGAAATTATTACCATGATCACATTCATACTATTGCTATTCACATGTTGGGATTGTGGCAATATCGACTTCATAATATTTTGATGAACTTTAATGTGTATTTTTTATCGACTTTTTTGGGTATTTTCACCTTCCACAATTTGAAAAATTTGAAAATTCCTGATTTTCCTCCACAAAACTGCTCCGGAGCAGTTGGCAAATGACACCAATTCTCAGCAAGAAATAGTCGGGACTGGTGATAGTCGATAAGAGATAGTTGATAGGTGATAGTTATCATTTAGACTTTAGACGAACACAGCGTTTGTCAATAATAAAATTTGTTGACAACAAGACACAACGACAAACAAAACAGGAACAAGAAAATCGCAGCGTTACCTCGAGGAACTAACGCTAAGTCTTTTCTAGATCAGCGAGGAGACTGTAGAGCGGGTTCAGTTCCCGGCTGAAATCCCTGAAAAGAAATAGTTCTCGGCCGCAATTTCAGAACAGAATAAATGAAAGCATCGGCTAAAAATGTGTTCGGAATAACTTTCCCACTTACAATGATTGGGTCATAAATAGTCAAAAAGGATCAACCACTTCGGCCCAAATTCCTTGTCTTAATCCATAAAAGTGGTAACAACGAGTACCCACTCGAAACATCCCAAGTGGTGTCTGTCGTTCTATATATTCACCTGTTTTTTGTCAATGAACTTTCGTTTCGAAAGAAGAGAGCATTTCAACGATATGCGATGAGAAAATGATCAGTAAAAATCAAAATAAAAGAATTAACCCAAGCAGATGAAAATTTCGGACGACTGTTCGATAACACCGTCATTGAAAGTTGATTTTCTAACAAAAATTCATAATACAAAATAAAAATCAATAAATAAATGAAATGTTTCTAAACTAAATAGTTGTAGGAAAAACCCTACAAAATCATCTTTGGGCCTATTTCTGGATGAATGGGCATGCGAATAAACAAAATTGTCCTTCGTATGGAGGCTACAACTGATTAACGAAAAAACGGATTTTACAGAATTTTTCTAATTCACATGAGAACCAAAAGCGTCCAATACATCCCTATGAACCCAACTAGCAATTTCGTATTCTATAATAGTTGCGAAAACTTTTCGGAGAAACAAATTATAAAACTATATTCCTCCCAGAAATGTTTTCAATGTGTTTATAAAACAGCAATAAATGGGAAATTGGCATCTTTTTATAAAACACTATAGACTTTATCAATATTTTGTAAGACCTTTTACAAACACTACAAAACAGTTTGATAAATATTTTGGCAGTTACTATAAAATTTGTCTAATACTCTCAAAAAGTGGTTTTGTAAAGACGTTATAAAATATAATACAACCGAAAACGATAACGATAAAATGAAAAAGTGTAAACATGTTTTTTCGAAGTAATTATGTATTGGACACTAGAAAAATATAATAGATATTTCACCAACTGAAAACTAACAAATAGAGAAAATGAAGCCATTTCAATATTTCTCTTTTGTACTTATCAAACTGTTAAAGACATTGTTTGTATTTCCAAGATTGATATTTTTACTACAAATGGAATTTTATTGACAAATATATAGCCTATTATTAGCAAAATTTGAGCGCGCCACTCATTTATAAATGTTTCTGTAAAAAGTATTAATTATACAAAAATTCACTCTATCGACGTGTTAATTTTCTAGTCGCAAACTCAATTCAGTTTGTTCTGAATAATGTAAGGTTATAATATCTATGTACTTTTCAGCTGTAAATTTCACTATATGTGCGGTATTTCATATTTGCAACTAATCTAATTTCACTATTCCAGATTGCTAACATTTAAAATGGCGTCGTTCTATGAAATAATTCGGTATCAATAGCAAGCATTTCAATGTATTTCACCTACCTCTTTAGAGTATGTGAATGACCTGAATTAGAGACTGGAAATTTTACACAAATTTTCCAGAATCAAATTACAGCTTTCCAGTGACAGGATAAAGTTTTGACAAAAAGTCGCTGCCAGTGAGCTTCGAGGAGGGCGATGCAGTGTGGCTCTACCAACCTCAACGTCGGAAAGGTTAGTGTCCCAAGTTGCAGAAACCATGGGAATGTCCTTATTTGGTTAAAAGATGAACCATCTGGTGTACGGAATCCAATTGTCACCCAGTAGCAAGCCTAAAGTTGTCCACGTAAAGAGGCTGAGTCCTTACATGGGTCGTGATGATCCCGTCTTGGAATGTTGTTTCGGGCGAACAACCTCAGGGAACGGGGTCGTGTTGTACTCATACCCTGAAGAAAATATTGTCAGCAGCCACTGGTATCCATAAACCAATTGTGACGTAGCTAGGAGCTCGCAAATGTTCGATGTTCGGCACCCTTTCAGGTATGGAATTGCATCGAGAATAATACTACCCTATAAAACTGTTAGCAAACAGTTATAGTAGTGATGATATGGCGGCAGAGTCCTACTTTCAAAGCTATAGGTTCCTACATATAGTATGAATAAATAAATTCAAATTTTCCTTCTGAATTCTGCGTTTTTTCAACTTCTAGCTTCAAATTATCCTCTTCGTTGGACTGTAGTTCTAATAGCCAATTATCCCTCATCTCATTATTTGATACCATTCCTTCGTCACTTGAATAATCTACCACAATCGAGATCACCATCATGTTTTCAACACAAATTCTAATAAACTGGTACTTGCCATAGTGGAAATACTTTCACCTATTTTTTGATTCTTTTTGAAAATTAACGACATAAATATTCCTATCACTGCACAGCATATTTTCGTAACATATTTTGAGTCTTCGTCCAAACGAACCACTTTTCTTATTTTTTTTCCATTGACCAATATTACACAACATTATTATAGATATAGTTATTGGGACACTAGTCAAATAAAACTGACTTATCATAGTTTCATTACATGACATCTGAAATCAACGTCGGCTGGTTGTTCTTGAATGCTGCATTTTATTCTTGGTGGCAGCAAATATTTATTTGCGAAAGCAATTTGATTTTATAACAGTTGAATTAATATTTTGGTATTGTAGTAAATATACGATACTCTAAAATAGTTGGGAAATCATCATCAAAGTGACAATATGGTAATGAAAATAAAATATTGTTTGGAAACATTCTAATAATATAACTTCATTAAAGTTACAAGAAACAGTTATAAAATAAGCCTGAAATAGTTTTATAACTATCATAAAAATCTCGCAGAAAAGTGCTATGAAACTGCTACAAAACAATTTACGTATTACTTCATAATGGCGTCAATAGATCTTTCAAATGAATGAAAAACTTCAGATTTAAAGATAGGAGGCGCGTAATAAAAGACCATCCTATATATTATTTTTATCAGCATTTTACTTATTCAAACAAAATAATTTTTCACATGATGCAATCCATGAATATATCGATGAAAAAAGATCAACAATATCACAATCTACTAATTTGAAAAAAGTCAAAAACGCAAAATGCAAAAAAATGCATACAACAGCCCAAAATATCAACGTATTGTATTCATTGACCAACTTCACGGGAAATTACCACCTTCACCAAACCCATATTTCATCCCGGTGTGACAGGTAATTTTTCATGCCATTGGCGTACAATCCTGTATACGACACGTAATTATTCAGGATCGATAACACTAATAGCTCCGCCATACGTATATTATACAATGAACCTACATTTAAATAGTAAATTCTCGCCTAATGTATCGTGCTCGTGTAGTTTCGAGTTAGTTTGCAGATAAAAGCGACCTTCGTCGAACCGAACTGTACAGACATACCTTGCGGGCTTTTAGCCGGGCTTTTGCTCTGCGTCTGCCACACAATTAGTACGAATATATTTTACATTATGTAGCACCCCGCCGCAAATCCCACTTCTTTTGTGAGTCGGTGGTCTCTGATGGAGAACTCGTGTTTTCTGCATGTAGGGCGGATTTTAGCGCGACGGTTCCTTGACCAAAATCCATTGGCCCTGCAGACATTGTCGACGTTGTTACGTTGTTTTCCAAAGAGGACGGAATGGAACGCTATTATTCGAACTATAGGAATTGAATGTCGAATAATTGGCGAAGGTACGGGTCTCAGTGTCTTCTGTCTGCAGAGCAGAGAAATGCAGAAGGAAAGGTCAGAAAAGTCAAATGAAATTGGACAGAGATGAATTAGTACAACTATTCAAAGGGCTACCTCTTTTACCATATATTGGTTTCGAGAGAAACAAACTATTTATAAGAAACATCAGATTTGACCGTAATTCCTTTCTCAACTGTGCGTAAAATAGTCAAAACCAAACATTATGAACGAAATACACGATGTGATACAGCATTACCAAAAACTTTAGATATTCATCTGACAAAATCATTGAAAAAAACAATACACGACTGTTAGAAAAACAATGAGATTCCTAAAACTGAACTCATAAGGAAAAAATTGAATACTTCCGCTCATAACGTGAGCTGCTGTGCAAAACTTCTTCAGAATTGGACAAAGAAACTAGGATTTAGATTTAAAATAATGAAAAAACGTCAAGCAGTTATGGAAAGCGGAAGAATAGTGGATTTGCGTAACAAATACTCAGAACAAATAGCTAAATGCAGACAAGAACAACGCCAATTTTTTTATTTGAACGAAACTTGGTATGACACTCACGAAACAGTTACGAAAAGGTGGACTGATGGTTCAAGAATGTGTACGCCTAACATACCTGCAAACAAAGGATCGCGACTAATCATTGTGCATTGCGGAGAAAGTAAAGGATGGGCTCCGAATTCTTTGAAATTATATGGAAAAAACTTGAGGACTGCTATATTGACTACCTTAAGAACATGAAAGCTAATATTTTCAAGGAATTGTTTGAAAACTCATTGATCCCAAATTTGAATGCGAATAGTGTAATAGTTCTTGAAAATGCTTTCTATCATTCGCCACAGCTCATCAAAATAGAGAATAAAAGTTCTAGGAAAGATGAAATACAAAAATTTTTTCATGGATAATATTTTGTATTTTGAAGATTACTATACCAAGAACCAACTACTTGAAGTTTTAAAAACAAAAATATTTGAAAAACTGTATGACCTTGAGAGTATTGCTGAAAAATAAGGACACACCATACTGAGACTTTCCCCCTATTTTTGTGTTTTGTCGAGTTGATATGGGTAGAATTGAAACAAAGCATCAGGTGTAAAAATTATTTTCCAAAATTTGATAAGAAGGTAGCTAATTTAAGAAGAAGTATATAATATTGTCGTAGAAGACTGGCAGAGAAGGATTAAAAAAGTAATTGTAGTTGGAAAAGAATATACAGAGAATGGACACTTCCATATTGATGGTGGAAATAAATTGGGAATGCTAACCTGAAATGTGATCGGAAAACGAATCCATATATTTCTAGAAATGATATGGAATCGACATAGGTTAATGCAGTCAAGCTGCTGGAAAATAATTCCATGAAAACCAAAAGATAATGTAAGTGTTGGTGGTTTGACTAATCAATCGACAACCGACAATGCTAACCTGACATGTCATCGGGAAACGAATCCATATGTTTCTAGAAATGCCGTGAAATCTTCTGGTGATGTCTGGTTGAAAAAACCCGAAACGTTGTGAAAATAATTCTTATGGGGAAAAAACACACAGAACACGGAGCGAAACTTGCCGAGATCTACAATCTAAATTTACATTTTTATTCCACTTGTGGTTGCCATAATCAACAATGAAAATTGCCAAACGATTTTAAAAGGCTTATTCCAGTATTTTTCGTCACCCATCAGTTCTTTGTTTTCCGTTAATCGGATATTGCCGACTGCCTTTCGGAAAGCCTTCCAACCCATTACATTAGACCGTAGTGGTTTCCGAAACTAATTAGTTGATTGGCAAATAATCAAATAGACTAGTGACCTGAATTTGGACACTGGCTTTGAACAAAAATTGAAAACGTGAGCGGATCAGTGAATTTCACTGGGTACGTTATCTGATCAACAGTTGTATGAATTGTTTTAGATAACACGCACAAACAACTGAATTCAAATCTAACTTTGGTTTTTATATTTTCAATTTTCAACATCGGCTTCTTGAAATCTTATTTATTATGGAAAGGGTAGTAGATATTTGTTATATATTATGAGATGATAGTCCATTACAGTGGCAAACTGAAAAGTTTCTAATGAAACTGAAAATCTGTGATATGTAGGAATATATCTTATATTTGTTGGATGGAATAACCAATATTTGTATCGTGCTATGTGAAAATTTTTGCCTGCATATAACCATTATATTTTGATATTTTACCAATGATTCTACCAATGATGACAACACTTCCTATTTTTTCATATCATTTGTATTTGTAACCAACGTTACTGCAGTGTCGTCCTATAAGGACATTTTTAAACGAATACAATACACAATAACGTTAGTTACAAATAAAAGTGGTACAAAAAACATAGGAAGTTCTTATAAATATTTTAGAAGTCAATTTTTTTTCGTACATTGAATGGGTTCCTTCACGAAAACATTTGAAAATATTCTTATGGAACGAAACTACAATAACATTAGTTACAAATACAAGTGGAAAAAAACACATGAAGTTTCATTTCTCAATTTTCATGATGATCTCCTATCAGTAATGCCGACGCCTGTCAATTGATTGCAGAACAACGCTGTAAATCTCTGTTATATGTGGTTTATTAACCTTCTCTATTCATACCCAAAGTGACATGGATAATCAAGATCAATTATGATGCTGAGTTTACTGAATCGACATCCGGCAAATACGCAGTTTTCAACCAACAACACAAAGGACTTTAATTTGCTTTGGTTTATTTTTATAACATGTAAACAACTTTTTTCATATAAATACGTACTACTTTAAATTTATAGTTGTGATGGAGTTACGTAAAAGTTAATTTAATATTTACAATAATATCCTGTATACTGTAACTGAAGTGAACACAGTACTGTTTTCCTTTTTCAAAATGAATAATTTTTAACAACTTATATTTTCTAAGTGAGATATAACATCTCTATACCACAATTCATTATCTTCTGAGGTATCGATTCTCTTCAAAAATGAGAAGCTTTGTAATTGTGATAACCAATCAAAATCTGAAAGAAATAAAGAAAAAATTCTTCTCAATAATCTGCAGAAATATAAATTGAAGACTAGTCTGAATTCCGAAGACAATTCGAAGTATCCTTCTATTTGGTTATACGTTTCTTGGCTTTTTTTGTCAATGAGACTTTTCTATACTATTCCATCTTCATGATGTTCTTGATTAGTCAAAAGGTTTTGGCTTTCTATTGCTTCATCTTTACAAAGATGTGTGGAGAGACAAAAATGAAAACATTTCATTTATTTATTCATTGGTCATGAAAGATGCAAATAGACACCAGGTCCACTATTAGTCCACTATGTTAATACAAAATTCGTATATCTTCACTGTAGTAGGTATAAAACTATAAAATAATACATCAGTACTTAATATATAATAATAAGTTGATAGGTTGTAAAACTTCTGACATCAAACCAACAATTAAACTTTGACTCAATCTAAAATAATATTTTCAAACCTTCAATTGAAATGAAAAAATATATAAATATCGAGGAGACAAGGACAAGAAATAGTTTATTAGTCGTCAGCATCAACTAATTAAAGCAAAACTACGTGAGCCGTTTAAAATGGTATTAAATTTTAGATGGGATGTTGCGAGCAATTCTTCATAAAGGAGAATTTTGAGACGAATTATTTATCCGAAAAGGTATGTGGAATGAGTAGTTTGAGTATTCTATGTGAACAAACATAAAGTGGTTTTGTGAGGTTATGTATTTGATATTTTGAATAATTAAGCTATTATAAATACTCATTTGATTGCAGGTATACAAAAATATCAACCTGTCTATTATAAGTTATTACGGTTGACAAATAGAATAATGTTTTATGAATTGAATAAAAAAACTACTGATTGGGTACTAACTAATTGTATTGACATTTATTCATTTTACCAACCATAGTTGAACAGAAATGATATTTTGTATATAACAACAAATGACTTATGTCTATTACTTTGCCTTGGTGTTCTTTCTGATCAAATGAATATTGAAATGAATTCGAATTTTGAATGAATAAGAAACATCCAACTTCTTCTGAGAATATTATAATAACACAACCTCACCCTCGATCATACTCATAGAGTTGTTTCATTGGAGTACGCAAATTCATTCCTGTTGATCAAGTGTGAATTTCTAGAGATACAAATAGAGGTGCAAAATGTTCTGAGTAAGAAACTATATTTAATTCAATGGTTGGATATGTAGATATGTACCACTTTGGGACCGGAATGCTGCTTATAAATATTCTTGAAATGTTGAATAAACAAAGATAACTGCCCATTCAAATTGTGTATGCTCGCTTAGAAATTGCAACTAGCTATGCAAATAGTATGAAGGGCAATTCAGGTAGAACTGAATTTCCTGCATTAACAGCAAAAAACCTAATGAAACTAAAAATGTTTTCATGTTACATCAAATGCGTATGTAATTTGTTTTCGATGTAACAATGTGAAACTGAATTGAATGCTGAACGGCATTTGAATAAATATTTATTTTACCTGAGCGCAAATGGATTTTATTGTCGATGTCCGATTGAGTTTGACGTTTGTGTATTGTGCCAAGTTTCAACAAAATTTTTTCAGTCGTTAAACATGCAAGTTCAGCGGAAATCATATGATTAATGAATATTCGTTACGATAGTTATATATAATTGATCTAACTGAATACTCTTTTTCACGAATTCACATTTCCATGCTAAAAAAACATTAATTCAGTACTCATGACTGGTATCCAAGTGACCAGACTACATTTTGAAGTAGTATAAATACTTACTTTTACATAGAAAAAATATATTTTTCACAATTTGATAGTAGAAGTTGAATTTTATATAAAAACCCTTTCATTCATAGAGTCATGTTAATAATCACTCGGTAAAAGGTAAGACCTCATTAGTCCAATGTTTTTATTGGACCCCACGGGACATATTTTGGTGTATCCTTTCTGAAGCTCTGGTCTATAAGATATATTCCTCACAGTCGTAAGGGGGCTGTGGAGAATCATTCCTCAGAGTCGCAGGGGACTGTGTGGCATGGTTAAGTTGTTAGAAATGCACAAAATGGATGTTCGTTAGTCCTTAGCTCGCACAAGTTTCGACTTCTGAGGGTTGTCGTTCGTAAGGGTGCGACAGCTGATTAACGGAAAAACAGATTTTGAACAGATTCATTACGTCGAATTTCCACAAAACAACAAACAAAATATGAAACAAAAAACTTGTTTTAGTTTCGAAAACAAATTTCGAAACTTGAATCCCGCCCCAAATAGGCAAAGACTAGTTTGAGTCACGTGTTTTACTAAGAAATGTTTTCTGTGGTTTTCGCCACACACTACGCGAACAGTTTTTATCATGCCTCCTCTAGCCCAGGGGTTCCCAACCGGTGGTACGCGTACCACCAGTGGTACGAAATACCTATAAGCCAGCGAACGACCTGACATCTTTGTTTTTCTATTACATTGGAATTTATAATTCCTAGGTAATAAAACACTTCAGGAATTTTAGCTAGGAATCCCTATATAGTACAATTGGTAAACAAAGGGTGTTTCATTTTTTACCTGAGTCTTTAAAAGAATTGTCTTTTACTTTCACTTTCCACCAGAGGTTCGTTGTGGGTATTGTAATTATTAATTCTGATTTCGTATGAGAAAACTGAACTATGAAACGATTTCTGACGTCCTCTTCTACTTCAAAGGATTGTGCTAAAAAACCTAAATTACCGGCCAATTGTAAATGCAATGAAAGCTACTTACAGTATGAAATGAAGCCAGGGACTAAAACCAGTGACATTCCTATTCCTCAAGGTGTTGTATGTCTTGAAACACTTTCGAACCAATCCATGAAGCCTTCTTTACTGATGGGCCACCAAAATACTAAGGACCCTGATTTGATTGATTGAATTTTTTAAAAGAAAATCTAATTTTTTTAAGAAAGAAACCCAATGTTTGATGAAGTTTGTCAATACTGATATTAACTTGATAAAGGCGTTATAACTTGCTAGTTTAAGAATTGTAAAAGATGAAACGCCTCACACTTTTAGAAGAGTAAATATTATACGTTTATTGAAATATTTGAGTCTGGTGGTACGCCAATATTTCTTAAAAAGTCCAGTGGTACGCAAGTGCAAAAAGGTTGGGAACCCCTGCTCTAGACGATGTTTTCATAATGTCCTGCGGTTTTTCATAATCGAATCTTATGATGAAATGATCATCAAAATTTATACCCACCACAGATTAACACTTTGAAGAGCTGTTATGTCATGAGGGTTTGCTGGCCAAACTTCGAGGCTATGGCTCTCCGGCTTCCTGGAAGAACGTTGTCTGCAAGTGGCTGTCGATGGATATCTCTCGAATACTTTCACATTCAACGCTAAAAATTCCTTGGGAAAAAATGAATATTCCAATATATAGCTTTGTTGACAACAGCATACTTGTCTCTTCATTCCATTTGGATTCCAGGACTTCGGCGGCGGTAGGTTGCATATCTTAATGAGGATTTAGAAGTGATTTCGAATTGGGGTGAAAGTAATCGAAAGTTCAATTCAATGCCACAAAACCCAGACAACGGTTTTCTCCCAAAAAAATTAATGTGTCCGAACCGGATATAATATTATCAGGACAGACAACTCCACTTTCTGCTTCGATAAGTTTGTTGGAGATTAAAATGGACACCAATATGTCCGGGCACATTCATGTCTCTGGAAATGCAAAGGCTACTTCGCAAAAGCTTGGAACATTGTTCCGAACCAGAAAACTGTGTTTTGTCCAAAATGAATTCCTAATGTCACATGAAGTCACATATTAAAACAAAATAATGAACGGAATAATTGTTTGTTGTTGTTGCCCACCGTTTCCACCGAAACTCTGTTTACAAAAATTGACAAAAACACCGAATCCTTTGATATTTACGCTTGCTGAAGGGGAAGTTCGTTGCTCGCGTCCCGGAGTTTTCAAAATGTCTAATTTTTTCTCATGAATGATGTGAGTGAACATAAAAAAGAAATAGGTAACTCTGTGTAAATCAATATTCGTAACGGGAAGTAATTATTTGAAATATACAATTTCTGCTTCTCGTGAGTCGTCTCTTCCTGCAAAGTTTTCAAAAAGTACTGCAACTTCATCGGCTCAGTTTTGAGGGCGCGTGCTAGAAGTCGCACGTTAAACGATAATCACTCGTTAATCCTTTTCTAGCACAAGTTTCAAATTCTGATGGGGGCGTATATAGGAGGGCGACAGTTGGTTAACGGAAAAAGAGATTTCAACAGAATTGACACGAATAATTGTAATTGCTCTGTTGAATTGTTTGCCTCAAAAATGTGGTTTTCAAAATTGCTACGTTTCACATTGACTTTTGAAAACGATCGATAAAATGTAAATCATTTCATTTGAATGCAAAACAGTTTCAGAAAATATACATTTCCGAATGCACGCAAAGGGGTGGGAATGCCGCCTAAGAGTCGAGACAAAGTTATAATTTTAGCTAAAAATGCTTGATGACAAAGTTGATATATTTGATCGGTATTATCAAATTTACTACGAGTTCAGTTTGTCACGTTTTTCCACAGTACGTTGACCTCTTTAGATTACGTCCATTAAATTATAGTTTGACACTGGACTAGATGATTTGAAATTTTTTTCGACTATTATGACCTGAATTAGTTAGCGAAATTTTGTACTACAGATGAAATATTTAAATATTCATAATTACCCTTGATTCAGTTCAGAAAAAAAGTTTTGAACGAAATGAAAGATACATTTTAAAATCTAATTCCATTATTTGAAAGCAAACCAGAATATGTATTTCAACAATGAAAACTATATCGTAAATTGTACGGCTAAAAAATTCAGTTACTCAAATATTTTAAAAAATCGAAAAATTAGAATTAAGGTGCTTGACATACATATCAAATCAAAAGATTGATTTGAAAAATTAAATTATTCACTGAAAAAGTATTTCATGTACATTGATATGTTGAATGAAACTTCAGATCAAAACATCAAGACTGAATTATTTTTTGAAACTCGGACTAAAAAGTGAAAAATAAATATAGTTCAAAAAAAACTATAAAACACGCTTTTAAAGAACATCGAACTGAAAAGTTAGATATATTTTTTCAAATAAGCCTTAAACAATAACTAACAAAAAATGCTAGTATTATAGATGAACTTCGGAAAATTCATTTTTTCATTTTTTGACACTAACTGCAGACTCATAAAAGCTATCTGTTTCTACATATTTCTACAAATTATGTATCAGAGATATCATTTATCATATTATTGTTCATAAGCTCTCAAGTTTTTATTGGACATTATTGAATTATCTAATAAGGAAACACATAAAATCACTAATTTCTTTCAAAACAATACTCAAAGCAAAAGCATCATGAAATACAAATCAATTGACAGAATTTAGTTCTATTGTGCTGCTTAACTTGTAACAGTTTATTCTATATATGACCAAAGTTTTTTTGAAAGTTCTTGAAAAGAAAAAAAAATAATTGGGAAAAAATATATATTCAACTATTTAAAAAACCTTTTGAGAATGTTGCAATATTTGGTAAACACGCTTGTTGAGTAGTTTTTAACTTTGGTTTGGAATTCCTTATTCAAGAAGAAAATTATCATCCTACAATCAAGATATAATTTCTGGTGGAGTATCTTCGTTCAATTGATATCTTTTTCATTTAAGTAGAACATATAATTCAAACGAATTGTGTGTATTTTCTATAATGTTATCCAATTTGGTACTGAAGAGCCTAAGGGCAAGTGTCTTACGGCGAAACATCTATGTATAGCAATGAGGATGACAGTGTTCCATATAAGTGCAATTTGTAACCATTCATTTAAAGTAGAACTCATTAGAATGATATCTGATTTTATTCCACAATGAATGTTTGAAATACAAACTGACTAGAGAAAAGCATCTTCTGTATAATTCACTGTTCATATGGAAGTATTTGTTTCGAAAGAATTTTTTTCTTTCGTGTAATTCAATGTTTTTACGAAAGTAGCTGTTTCAGGAGGACTTTCTTTCAGTTTGTGTCCGAAAGTTACTTCTTCGCATGATCTACACTTCCATGTATAGAGTTACTTATTTTCAAATCAATTACTTCCTTCCTTTCTTGGAGAATTTCCTCATCTTTTTTTGTATCAAGATGGAGTAGTAGAAAGCCAAAAACTTTCTTTTTCAAAAATTAATTACTCCCAAAAATATAACCCCTTCAATTCATATAATTTAAAATCTTACGTCACACTGAGTTAATGCAATTGAATCGTTTTGTAAATAGTGTGTATCACACATTGTGAAACCTGACATCTACGCCTTCAGATACGCTTAGGAAAAAACAATTTTACAGTATACTCAAGAGATACTGAATATAAATCAAAATACGCTCGATTGATTATAACCAATTTATTCCATCAAGGAAGAATAAACAGCTATGTCATTCAAGATAGATTCACAGGCCTTATGTGACAATTATAACTGTAGAAACCTGTGAATGTAGCACTTGTGGAATATGGTTATGGAAAGATAATGTTTACTGTTGATACATTACTTGGCACAATCACAACGAATTACTTTGTTATATCAGGATAAGCTTTCCGGATATCACAATTTTATATGGAAACTATTGCCATGAACAATTCATTTCTCCAAGCATTTTTCCTTCAGTGGAGCAAGCATTGGTCAGAGTGCGATTCCTATAGGACAAAATCCAATTCTGGGTACCAGCTTCATTTGGAGAAATTATATTATAAGGATTATTAAGTTGTCCGATTGACTTCTTTAAAACTTTTATTTTCAAACAATTTAGCATCAGGCAAATCTGTTGTATAAATATTAGGCTCTAATAAAAAGTACATAATTCAAGATAATTACGCTGACAGAAATGATGACTGTATTGTCAGTATCATATTACTGAGAAGATATTTGAACTGACAAAACAATGCAATGTTGAATCTGTATCTCTGTATCTGTAGAGTAGGTAGGGTGAGTGGCACTTAGGCCACATGTGACTCATTGTACATCCTTCCGACGAGTTGTCCTCCTAGGTCATCGTCCATCCTGCCCTCTTCAAGAAGGTGGACAAGTCACTAGGAGACATCTCCTTTATATCGGCAGGTGTAGGCCAAGACTCGCCGAATACACACTCTCTTATTGACGATAAGTCCGGACATGCCTGATATCTTTCTGTTCAAACATCCTGCATGTGTCCACTAGCCCCGTATTGTGTGTTTCCTTAGTTGACAGTGGCCAGTCAGAACTCCTACTATTAAGCGTAGATTTTTCCTGGTCATCGCCTGATACTTCTTCGGCGTATTTTGTAGGGTTTATCAAACACAAACCTGGGTTCAATTGCACTATTGGTTTCAGCAGAGGTTGCAATGTTGAATATTTCACTCTTCAAAAAATCATCTCCTATTGAACAGTGCGTGAAGGTCTAACAAGATAATTATATAAAGATGTACGATATCGGACCTCCTCAATCAAGAAATTCTATATTGAAACCGACCTGCAGGTCAAACGTGAAGGAGAGTACTACTGGATTTCGCTATTATCCTTCTGGAATGAACAGTTATAGCAGGATTCTGATAATTTACTGACGACTCTACAAAATGTGAATGTGAAAGATTTTTGATAAACAATATTTGCTAATGAACGGTTACCAATGATTAAAAATTGCCCTACTTTCAATTCAGTAGAAACAGAAAACATTTCAATAGCGCGCAGATTTTACTCGGTTCTCCCAGTGAAAACAAAACTCATCTTCATAAAACTACGCTTGAAATACTTCTTTTCACTCTTTAGATATGGAGACCGAGAGGAATTTGTATTTTTCTGAACAGAGAGCAATCTATGGGTTGAATTTTGATGGTACAGCATTCTGGATCTGTTTTCTTGAATTCATATACTCTGAAAATTAAAATCCCCGCAAATGACACACAATCACGTTGCTAACGTTGATATGCTCGCTTCACAACTCCTTGTCTGAACATCGAGGAGTATCTCTCACTATGAAGTGAATCAATTCTGAACCGAACAACATGCGTATGACACCGAGACCAACTGCTTCGCCGTTCAAAAGGTCCTACGTGTCTCGAATTGATGATCTGTCTAATTAAACTAGCAGTGGATACCATACCGCAACCCTTTGTATTCAACCCCATCTACACGACCACTTGATAATACACTTAGACTAGCTATATTGCGCGTCATGTATCAGAATACCCGAGCCCGCTCATTAATTTACGATGTTTACCGAAAATATACTAATTGGATAAGCTCATTTTCGGATAGTAAATTCCAGGTTTCCCCTTGGATTCGGTCGAGGATAATCATTTGATTTATCGACGGTTCGAATCGCAAAATTTGAATGGTCGCTGGGGATTCGGCGGCGTTGATTTTGATCTGACTCTCTGTGTGAATGGGTTGGGCGTAATCACTTCGTATATTAGTTTGCTTTGATTAATTTCCACTGGTTCAAGGTTACTCTGCTGGGGAAAAGTAGAAGGTAGGATTATGAAGCCATTGAGGCACATTGGGTTATGGAAGCAATCCCCTGAAATTCTTGTTTCGATCAAAATTCATAGACAATCGAAAGGGGAATGTTTATTTCTTACAGAAACGAGCTGCTGGAAAATAATCCATCCGAAACAACCACTGACTAGTATAGATTAGAATCCTTTCTATCATTCAGTTCGTACTTCATTCGTAATGGAATTTAAACAGATACCATATCCAGGAACGATTTCAATCTTATGATGAACTACGTAGAAGTTTACTACTACTCATCAACATCTGTCTCAGTAACTCAGCGCTTTACTCAGCAAAAATTTCACTGCTTTATGTCACTGGAAGTGACACATCTGCTCTGTAACAATGACAGTTCGACTCTGTGAGAAATATTCCTACGACTAAAAAATCTTTCGGAAATTCCAACATGTTTCTCTAATCAAATTATCTGGAGGAACAATTCGTTAAGGCCAGTCTTCACTCACCTACACTGTAGGTTAATGAACACTGTAGGTCAATGAAAAATTCGTTAAGGACAGTCTTCACTTAACTACATTGTAGGTTAATGGACTGACACCTGTCAGCAAACACCACGAAAGGCGCTGTATTATGTGACTGGTGTTAGCGCAGGATTCCTCACAGAATGAATTCCTGCATATGCTTTTAGCGATACAAGGGCCGGAAACGATTTTCAATTATTGGAAATGGTACACTTGTAGACCGGTTTCGAGTTATTTGGCCTCTCGTCAGAGCAAAGCAGTGTCCTACATCGACACGAAATCAATGATTGCTGCATTGAAGGATTTGAATGAGTACCTCATAGAAAATAAATTAAAACTGAATAAAATGAAAACTAAAAGAATGATTATTACAACGAAATATAAATAGAATAATCTTGATTTAAATGAAGTAAATCTCCAAATCGATAATGAAAACATTGAAATTGTGTCATTTATCAAATATCTTGGATTCCGGTTTGATAATTTATTACTTTTTGGCAATCATCTCGATTATTTATTTGAAAAAATATCTAAAAAACTATATTTCTTTGCAAGAATTTCTGGTAATTTATCCACTCAGTCTAAAATTGCTGTGTACAATGCGATCATCCAACCAAATTTTGATTACTGTGCTTCTGTTATTTTCTTGTTTAATCTTACTGCGAATTTTTCTAAACATTAATAGATTCACTAAAATCGAAATTATGTTACAAACTTTGCGGTGGCTACTAGTTTCTTTACTGTTGCATGACTTAACTATGACATTTATATATAAAATTCTGAATAAATTATCACCTTCATATTTTTCTGAATTTTTTAGTTCAAATTCAGAAATTCACAAATATTCCACAAGAAATCATACTAATTACCATTTATGCAGAACAAATAGGAGAAGTGCCTAGAATTCTTTATTTTTCAAATGTTTTGATGATGATACAATACATTACCAAATTAAATTAAATCTAGTCCAACTTAAAGTATTTTTAAAAAACAGTTAATGAAATCTATCCATAATTATAGATAGAATGATACTTGGTAAAATAATATTAAGCATACAAGCAACAACAAAAATAAATGAATAATTTAAATATTAATTAACGCTGAAAATTAAAAAAAATATTATTAACAAAAAATGAAAAATAAAAATTAAAAGATTTCAAACCAAGTTACGTCACGACCTTCCGATTGTTAGTTTCCACAATCGTCTACTAACAATCGAAACGTCGTGACGTAACTTGGTTTGGAATCTTTTAATTTTTATTTTTCATTTTTTGTTAATAATATTTTTTAAATTTTTTAATTTTTACAGCTTTTTTTATTATTTTGTTTAATAAAATTGTTATTTTTGGTTGATCTTTTTACATTTTTTTCAGGAATTTCGAATCAATTTATTTTATATTAGACAAAAGAAGTTTGAACTGATGAAATACACCACGAAACATTAATAAATATAGTACTTGTATGTTATTTTCTGCTGCTGCTGTATTGAAGCTGCATCTATATTGCAACGTATTTTCAATAGCATATGTCGTTATTTTCCAAACTAAAAATTTTCATTTTCAATCTGAACTATATCTAAATTTTAAGTTTTTTTACATAAATATTTCTAATTTCTATGTTAGTATTATGTTTTATATAATATTTTGTATTAGGATTACCTAATTCAATAAATATCTTCTTCTTCGTCTTCTTCATTTCCCATAATTGAAAATCAAATTCTTTCGGAGTATCATACTTCGAACAAAGCTGAAGCGAACAACAAGCAACATATCTGTTATCGTCCCTTCTGTCCGTAGACGAAGTACTGATCAATGGTATATCTGATTGAGCCAAATCCTCGTATAAGGAAATGAATTCCACATTCTTGAAGACTGGCAATGAATCAAATCATATGAAGGAACAATTCCTTCAGGCCAATCTTCACTTATCTACACAGTTGGTTCATGGATTGACTCCTATCAGAAAAAACTGCTCCTTTGGCTAATACCACGAAGAGCGTTGGATTATATCCCCATGTAAAATTGTGTTAGAATATAGATGTGAAGGGCCATAAATATGAATAGAGAAACATAATCCACAGTTAGTCTAAAAACAACATTTCTTGTGTAATTATTGCTCTAATGTGACTTCACAAATCGTCTTATTTTTTGACTGAATTTGGTATGTTTCATGATATATATGTCTCATTAAAAAAATCGGAAGGAGGTTCCATAATCTTGCCAGCAATCTTGTTGACAGTTTCTTCATAGATATTTTTGAATTTTATTCAACTGCAAGTCTAGTTTTTATTTTTGTAATTATTGTATGACCTGTTTCTCTCGATTGGTGTTGAGTAAATATTACACAGATTTTTGGAAGCTTGATGTTTTCCCTGTTTTTTGCAATTATGTTTATATAGAAAAATTTTTAAAGTCATTTTTCCCATGATAGTGGGTTAATCAGATTGAATTTCATGCTAATATGTCTCTCAGTATAATTTTTTCAACTTGTCCAATGAAAGAAATTACCGTGTCATGACCTATTGATTGGTTAATACTTACTTGAGGTTAGATCGGACTCCAACTGTAGAATCTCAATATTGAAAACTTACAAAACCTCACAAATATTGTTGATTTTATTTTGACGAATGAAGAATAGTGTTTTCAGAAAAACATCCATTTGACTTTTGCTACACTGAGCAAGTCATGAAAATTATTCGCAGGTGTTGAACTATGTTTCGAATGCAACAACTAGTTTGGAGTTGGATGAAATAAGCTCATATTCCATCATTCCAGGCAATGTTGGGGGATTTGCTTTGATTCCATATTCTCATTTGCTCTCACATCCTTCCAACAATTTTCATTAAGTATCAACCCCTCAGCGTCAACCAACTCATGACATAAATAAACATTCCATTCCACTTCAACTCCGACATCGACAATATTTCATGCCGACTGCAGGGATTTATATTTCGAAATTAATATAAGATTTTATGCAATTTCCCGTCTGATGTTGTCACAGCTGAGTTTCTCAATGGATTTCCCCTGAACCGTTTTGCTACTAAATTGTAGAATGTCATGTTTGCATTTGTGATAAAGCGATGTCATTAAGAATTAACTGCGAATCTTAGTTGGAGAATCAAACAAGTTTCTGGTTCACTTGTTTTCACACCTGGTACGGCAATTGATCGTTTTTACCCTAGCTCCATTAAATGACTGTGACAGATTTGATGGGATTATGATTACAGCTAATCTTGAAGGGTCCAATTCATGTTTTGCATGATGTATTATAGTCTTCTATACGTATTTCATGGTGAAGAATAACTTCTAAATAGATTTAAGAAATAGTCCATAGCTCAAAGTGGAGGTAATTAATCAGAATCAAAACAATGTTGTCTCTACGAAATTCATACATATATATTTGTAAGTCAATAAATTGATGGATGTAGCCGTTACTACGTGATAGGAGATCACGATGAAAAGATAAATTAAAATTTCTATGTTTTTTACCACTTTTATTTGTAACTAATGTTACTGCAGTTTCGTCTTATATGGATATTTTCAAACTTAAACAATAAACTCTAAACTAAAACATTTTATTTGTAAGTCAGAAAAGGTCACTTGTGGGGTTCCACAAGGGTAGATACTTGGCCCTGTACTATTTAGTATATACACAAGTAATTTTATTTCGAGCATTACAACTTGTAAAGTCCACTTTCACGTTGATGATACATAGCTGTATCACTCATTTGCTCCAGAAAGTTGGTTTGAGGCTCAAAAAGTTATATCGGAAAATATAAA
>WOGN01000826.1:0-21924 GCA_015342105.1 Leptinotarsa texana | reverse complement strand
ACTGTCATTTGAATCATCATATGCAGAGACTCGGACTGGCGGAAGACGGTGTGGGTCGACTCTGTTTGAAACAGCAGAGCACATACTTTGTGCCTGCCCCGCTGGGGACCGAATCGGTCCCCAGTCTCCTTACAAACTAATCGGCTTCGTTAAGAAGCTGGGTTTGGTCGAGTGTGACTAGGTGTGAGCCACAAAAACCCTTGCGGATTGCGGTGGAGGGTCGAATAGACCCACTTACTTTGGATATAACCTAAAATAACCTAACCCAACAAAATACTTTTCTGTAAGGAATTGAAATTAATTAGGAGGTTATGAAATTTACAGATTCTCAAAATTAACTCTAATTGTAATATGCTTTCCGTTAACCAGCTGTCGCCCTCTATGAATGACAACCATCAAAAGTAGAAACGTGTGTTAGCTCAGGACTAACGAGGTCTTACCTTTTAACATGGGCACGGGTTGGACGATAGAAAGAAAAAATCCATCGTCCGGCCCCACGACTTGAACCACCCGTTCACACAGCGGTCGATTGAGCAAACCACCTACGTCAACCCGGCCGGCTCGGAGAGTTCGGAGCTCAGATTTGATTTATTATAGCCTATAGAAATCTCAAACAGTTTTAGACACTTGGAATTTGTACAAGGAATGAGTGAGTTTTTCAGTTCATTCAATTAGAAATCTACGAAAAGCCAGCGACTGTAGGTAATTGAAGAAAAAAATTACCATACAGTTTGCTACTAACGTTTTACATTCTTCAGAATGTGATGGGGAAAACAAACTCGTTTATAACATTGTGTGCAAGTTATTGATGCTCATTTCGAATATTTTATAATGTGAATTTTTTCAGTTTAGATTCACTTTTTAGAAACGAAATTAAATACAAACTAGAAAGCAGTTTACTTTTTCTGTGATTGCTCATCATTTGCGTCTGAAAACTAAAGTCGACTGATTCAGAATGGCCCGTTTCAACTGAAATCCATTGTATCTTTTAGGCCCTTATGGCTCTTCAGTAGTTAATTTTTTTATTTCTTCTTCATTGTTTCACTCTGTTTTTAAAGTTATGTTTGTTTTTTATTGTTTGTCAATTTGTCATTGTTTTGTTTATGAATCACCCATCATTTGCTTTGTTCATCAATCTCTCTTTGCCGTTGAATATACAAAACATTGAACTGTTCCCTTATATCTGATTCATTTATTCGATTATAACTTTATAGATAGTGAATATAATTGGAAAATCTTCATAAGAAAACTCTTCTTTCACAACGAAAGTTCAGAGTATAAATATTATTTAATAATAAAAGTATTGAGTTCTCTCTAACGAAAGTGATTACCGTAGAACAAAACTTCATGAGAGTGTAGGAAGAACAAAGGAAATCATATCTCTTTTCATTATACTTGTTCTACCTTGAGGTTATTTAATCTACACGAAATTTGATGAATCATGTTTAGCATTCGAAGTCTGTTCCTTTCACTTTGAATTCATATTGATGTATGAGAACATCATGATAATTCTTGATTATCAATAGTGTACACAAGTGAATCCACAGCCGGGTCCTTATATTACATCTTTGAAAATCAGGAAAACCGTTAACAAATACTACCAAGCCACCTGTGAAAGAATAGGTAAAGGAATAATTATCATTCAGAGAAGGTCAAATCAAACAAATAATGTTTTAGGCCGCTGTCGGGACCCTTATTTTTTTGTATAATTCACTAATGGTATCTGAATTGGTGCTATAACTTATTTTTTCAAAATAGAAAAAAGTCAGAACACCTTTATTCTCTATTAATTCACTGCATCCCGTCCTCGCTTTCTTAACTTATTTGAACTGTGGCTGGTCGCCCCAACCCTCTTTTTCCGAAATATACGACCGTCATATCTTATCGTTGTATAAGGCTATTTGGCAAACATTCACCACGCTATTCAACTTGCATCGTTACGATAAATAAAATAGGTCAACGCAAACAAAAAAATAAACATAAGCAAGCTCTTATCGGCCTCTCGGAGCGATCTCGGAGAATAATTCTATTTCGGGAAGATTTCGTTTCGTTGTTTCCCTCTGGAGGCCATTGAAGCTGTACATTCATAAAAGTAAATACTTCCTCTCTAGCTGATAACTGAAAGCGGAACAATTAAACTCATTAATAAAAGACATGAAGTGAAAGGCTGGCCGAACTTGGCATTAACTTAGGTTTTGTAATGTTTTGCACTTCATATTTAGCCTGTTTGTTAACTTGGTTAATCATGTGTTTATGTAGAAATTATAAATTTTTCACGTGGTATGTATTATTGACAAGATGGATTCAGTATTCTACTTCAAATGAGCTGTTCGAGCTCAGTAGATCTGACTAATATATTTGTACTTCTGATCACAACTAAGTCCATAAATCCCAGACTCATCGATAAAAAGGACCTTGATAAGTCAATTGCTTCAAAGCACATTATGTTTACATTTTGTCACAAAAGATAGAAGTATATAGAATAAGCCATCTAGGAATTGAGGGAAAGAAGGATCGACGATACAAGCTGAAGGTGAATATAGTCCATGCTGATAGAAATATTTTTATACAGAATAACCATTATGAAGAAACAGGTTTGGAGGCAGGTTCTGCCTTGTCTTATTTCAGTGTTACATAATCTTTTGATAAACGATAAGTTGATGGGTGTAGCCATTACTACGTGGTAGAAAATCATAATGAAGAAAACAGAAATGAAACTTTCGGTGTTTTAACCACTTTTATTTGTAACTAACGTTACTGCAGTTTCGTTCTATATGGACATTTTGAAACTTTCAATAAATAAATACAATAAATATTGTATAAGATTGAAAATGTACGTATAGGACGAAACTGCAGTAAAACACATAGAAAGTTTCATTTCTCTTCTTTTCATTTTGATAAACGGTTCAATACATTTCCTGAATCATAATGGATATAAAGTACTGGGCTATATAGAAGATATAGTTATTTTATTATAATGTGAACATGATGATATATATGCTCATGCAGCAGATGGATCGAGATAAAGGCCCTAAAATAAACTTGTCCAAATCAATCATAACCTGAGGTTGGATAATTATGAGTAATTCTACCTGTATATTCTGAAATGACCTGGAACTAACAATAAGATATGATACAGAAGGCACAATTAGCGCACACTGATGTAACGATTTGCAGCGAGGGTATTAGAATACCTCTACTGGGTGATATGTCACCCATGACGCCTCATTCCAAGGTTTGCGTATCTATGGCCAAAATCTGACTGAGTCTCAGATCAATCAGTGTCACTAACGAAACTTTCGAGATCCTGGGCGCCCTTCTCGTCGTAGCTCTGTCACGGTAACGTATGGCACTGTTGTGATGCACCTTATTTCCCTTGCTACTCGTGGAACCCCTTTCGAGCCATAACGTGACCAAAAATTGAAACCTTAGTCTACAGAGGAGATGTACTTCGACTAAATGACTTCAACTGTCCTCCCTATTACGAAAGATCAACGCCAGTATTTCTGACTATCTTCAATTTACCTTTTTCACATCTTCTGATAATAGGAACCTATTCAGGCCAGAAAATTCACATGAGATCAAGTTAAACAGAAATCAAATGTGGAGAAACGTACGTTATATCCATGTTTATGAAGTATAAATCTATTTATCTATCTATCTCCTTAACATCGAAGTACACTTTCGATACAAACTTTCTGGTTTCTGGATACTAAACTTTCTGCTCGTGTTTACGAGCAGATGGAATAAAACCGAACATGAGACGGGGCATGGAATATTCTATTTCTATTATAGATACCCTAGTAATACACGTCGGTTTTTTTATTCGAAAGTATTTACAATCTTGCAATATGTATAAACTATCATTTGATAATGATCATAATGATTATTATTGAATGATGAAGACATTATGTTCAGATGATTATTCTGATTATTGGAGTATTTGTTACTATCAAATTTCAAGATCAAGTCGGTTTGCCGCATGGGAAATTTCAACAAATACAGAAGGATGTATTGGCTCCCTACGCCTGCTTAGGGCACATGATTCTTGGAAACAAAGATCACTTACCCCAGGGTGTGGGGAGTGGTCATTCGTTGATAATGATAACGCGTCCTCCAAAATGTATCAGGCAGTCGAGGATAAGGCCTAATCAGTTCACCCTTTGAGGGAAAAATGGTAAAATATCAACGAGTATTGAACTGAAAGCTTCGTGAGTTATAAAAACATAGTCAATAACAAATAAATGAGGACTGCATCGAGAGAAAAAGGTACGTGTGTGTTGTAAAACCGTTTATAGAAATATTTTTGAAGTATATATTTATTTATTCATTTATGTATTCAACGGCAAAGCCAATTTACAAAAACATATTTAACAAAGTTTGAGGAACTACAAAGTATTTTTGAATGCTCATATCTGATGTCTACATTAAAATTTACAATTTTAAAAAATATTTAGCAAAGTGTGAAATACAAAATATCAATAAATCCTTATGTCTAGTGACTTTATTACTAAAATATGAAACAATTCTGGCACTTACAAGAAAAAACATGTAACAAATCTGATACTTACAAAGAAAATGGTAAGTTAAAGAAAATCTTCGAGAATGTTATAGCCTTTTCAATTGATTTTTAAAGACCTGAAGTAATACATTAAGCAGATCTGAGTTATTATGATATTGATTTTCAAGCTTCAAAATAAGAGGCATCGGACTGTTCAAAGCATAATTGGTGTTGGAAAAATTTATATGAGAAATGTCAGGATTTCTCATATTTTTTTGTATAAAAAAAGTTATTAGTTGAAGTAGTTCTGGACAGTTTCTCTTGACTGTACTCATATGCATTTCGTTGAATACCAAAGTGAGGAGTACAATTCTTCAAATATTTCTTTTGAACATTCTCAATTGTATCGATATTCACATTATAGTATGGGTCCTATATAATCGAACAATATTCAAGAATGGATATTACGAAAGCACAGTATAGAATATTTTCTATTTCAATTGAAAAATCAGTAAAATTCTCAACACGTAAACCAGCATTTTGAGAATTTTTGCCACAATTTCTGATACTTGAAGGTTAAAATTAATTTCGCTATCAAATTTAACTCCAAGATCGCGAATAAATGTTTCTCTTTTAAGAGCTATATAATTCAATATATATTCAATGAATTTTGGACTCCTAATTTCAGCGAACGTAATGATTTGACACTTATCACTGTTTACCTCTAATAAATTATTTCTTCAATACATAGAAAAGGCTTCGAGATCTTTTTGAACTAATTCAGCATCTTTCCGCGACAAGTAATTGCTCTATGAAGTTTGAGATCATCAGCAAACCTAAGAAATTCTGAATATTTGAAAACAAACTCGATACAAGCAAGTTGAACAGCAGTGGGACCATATGGGGTCACTGCGGTACCCTTGATGGAACCTGAATGGGCGTAGATTTTGTATTTCCGTATTTTACAGTTGTGATTCTATCAGTTAAGAAACTATGAAGCTATTGATTACTTGCAAAACATTCCCGCCTATACCAAGCACTTGAATTCTAGATATAAGTAGGCTAGATATATAAGGCTTTGGAAAAGTCAGTATAGACTGAGTCAACTTGTAGTCTCCTCTCAAGATTTTCCGTTATTAGTTAGTGCAAAGAGCAAGGTTCGTACAAGTGGATTTACCTTTTGAGAAACCGTGTTGTTGGAAATTTTGTAAAGACTTACAGTACCAGAAAAGTTTCTTTGTAAGCATAGAATCAAACATCTTACTCATCTCTGCCTGATTGCAAACTGCTCTCTAATTTCTTATATTTTTTTATCTCCTAGTTTATCTATTGGTTTCAGGGAGATATATTTCCAATAATCTGAAAAGGTGCCTACAGAAGAAATTTGATTGTAGATGTTTCGTAATGGGATTGCTTAAGTGTATAGACATTTGTGTGTAAAAAATAAAGGTATCCCATCAGGTCCCATTGTTAGCTCAGATAAAACAGAGAGAAAGTAATCTATTGTATCCGTGGAGGGTTTATGAAACCTGAACACCTGTCTCAGAGCTTCCTCAGGCGTGTTTGTTGTAGTATTTTCCTTATATATCTATGTAGAAGTGAACTTTCATAGACTTTCCATTTTTTCAATTTTATTATATAATATCTCTCAATCCTTATTCATCTCATATATGTGATGATTAGAGTATATGCGAGTACCCCAAAAAAAGATACCTGTGACTTTATATTATTACATTTGCTTGTTTAGTTAACTTCTGCTTTGATGCTATGATAACAATTTCAAAAGATATATATTATTCACATACCCGAATATTAAGAAATTTCTGACATAATTCATGAAAGAATTTTAACTTTTTTTTCCATTGACTTTGCTTCCGAAATTCAGAAATTTAGATGAACACTACGTTTTGCTTTTGTGATGTTTGTCCGCCCGATCACCCGAATGTCGATTTAAGAGAGCTTTCAACGAGCACCGACCGTCATTGTTTGATTAAAACGCTGCCAGCAAACGCGACCCACTCCCACTTTCCTCCGTTTGATCGTTATTTGGGGCCCTCTTCATAGTCACGTGGTGTCAGGATAGATGTATTATTTCCGTTTTTTTTTGTGGGATTTCGGCTTTTAAAATCAATTGTTTGTTTTGGACGTTTCAATTTCAGTGAAGCATTTGACAGACAATATTTTCAGGGCATATTTTTCATGTTGGAATCGATTATTCAGCTTGATATGAATATTCATAATACATGTTCTCGTTGCCTTCAAGAACATATTACGGTATAAAAATTATGTATCTTTGAGATACAAACAATACAAACTTAATATACTTTTGAATTCCAAGTTGGACAACGAAAAAAATAAAGACAATTTCTTTTTATGATAAAAACATTCATGAAATACACCACCGTATTGTGTTTGCTCATATCTTGAATTTCAGACGAGGGCTCTTCAATATCTTAGAAAACCGTTGAAAGATGTTCATAGTTAATACCAGAGGCAGCAGATATCTGTAAACCCCAGCAATACTGATAATTCCCGTCACCAGAAAAATCATTTAACTCTAGTTTCTTTCGAAAGTGGGATTAGATCAGAATGCTCACTTAGATTAGCTTCTCATGAACATTTTGAATTATCTGTAGAAACTTTCAACTCGAATGTAGCTCTCCAATGTATAAACCTAGGCTAGCATGGGTGTTTTTATCAGCACCACATCGTCAAACGCCATAGAAATCCTTCCAGACTTACCTTGTATCGACATATTTCTCAAAAGAGAGGCAAGATGGACAACACAAACAGTTATGCATTTTTCCAATTGCACAAAACAAGCCTATGTGACCTCAAGCAGGCACTGAAAGTTACAACTTCATGAAAATAACCTCTGAGTAATACGTAACACCTGCCATGTACAATCTTGTGATCCTGAACAGAGAGAACTCGAGAAAATACTAAAAGCAATTAGCGTTTGGTTCACTGATGGATCAAAAACACTCTCAGGTTTTGTTGTAGCTGTATGAAGTCACAACCCCGGAACAAAGATACTGATCTATCTAACGTCTTATACAACCATATTTCAAGGAGAAATATACGCCATCAATTTATGTATGCAGATAGTGACAGGCAACCTCAAACACAAGTCAATAAAAATATTCTCTGATAGCCGATCCAAGCCAAGTTCAAATCGATATGAGCCACAATAAACTTCAGGGGTTGGAGTCAAGAGTCGAATAGATCCACTCGAATAGAAATTTTCAGTACTCTGTTGGAAGAAAAATGAATCAGCTTTCTGCCAGTTTGATTGTGATACTGAGTGCGTTGGTTAGTGAAAGATTTGCCAATTCTAACGGTTTTCATTATTTTCAATATGTTGCTTTCAATCATACCTGAAGATGGGGTTTTGGTTTCGCAAGTTGACCTCGAACGTCTAGATTTGGAGAAATGATAATTATCTCATTTTGAATATCCAGTTCACGTTTAGATTCACTAGAAGATAAGTATGATAATCTGGAACTCAATGAAGCAGAATTGCTCCGGAGAATCATTCGAGCCTTCAACATTTCCCACCAGCTTCTGCCAGGTGATATACTCAGCCAGATTTTCTTTCGAGCTGAGTAGGATTTTCCAGTAGAGCTGTTTAGGATTCGTTATGACAGTAACATGTAATGAACTCATTTCATGGAGTGGTTATTATGTAGACCCAATCTTATTTTTTCACGATAGTATATACGGAAATGGAGAAACTTAGAAAAAATTCCCGTTTACTATAATAACTTTTGAAGTTCACTTCCAATAGCTGATATTGAAATAACTATATTCAGTTTGAGAGTACTCTAAATGATTTCTGTTAGATTAATGTAAAATCTCTCCAATTGCCATTCAATTAGAATAAATGTATTTTCGATATATCAAAAATTTGAATGCTAAAGAGAAGTTTAATGAGTATTTCCATTGCAATCCAGGGTCATGTTTTAGAATGCAAGTAGATCTTCTATAGAAATTTCAATGTCAATTGTCATATTCCTGAATAATTCATAATTCTTATGAAAACGTAGTTGTTTCTGATTATATCTTCCTTTTAATATGGATTCCAAAACATATCTGTACCTATATTTTCGACATATTTTCTGAAAAACTTTTCAATGGTATTTAATAATATGCTTCACCTGCAAATAAGTTATCTCAACATCCGCTTGGGAGAATTCATCTATGTTCTGATTATTATGCATAGGTACAACCTTTCTTGGGTATGCGATCAAATATAGTAAACAACATGTATGTGTCTACAACACATCTGTTGTTTTCAAATTACTGATTAATACGAGCTTCTGTCAACGGGCAAATTGAGGTTTATTTTAGCGTAAAATTAACCAGTTAATCATAGACATGTCTTTGCTAAAGGGTGTACGCCCCAATTGATGTCGAGTTGAATACGAAACAGGCAGTCTGAACGTGCAATGCATATAATATGATGTGTTGGGATAATATCTTGTAAACGATAATTCCAAAATTTGATGATCATGTTTACTCGTTCACCTATAATAAGATTACAAAAATTGATATGCTAAGTTTAAAACAATGCTCATTTGGTAAATTTATGACTACTTAATAATTATTGTATCCAGGAGATAACATCGTCTTTAGAACCAATATATAATATTATAGTGTTATAATATATTGGTGTACTCAGAAAACTATAGTCATTCCATCTCCATCTTCTTGAACCTATCACATTTGGTGTTTGAAAAGGTATTGGCACAGAAACTTACTTGAACTACTTCAACTGGTTCATTTCGACACAGATATTTTTATCTCATTTTGCAGGTTCATAGATATTATCTAATCAATATGACTCACCAGTATAGGCCATATCTTTGTTAAACTCAGTTATCGAGACGACAATATCATGCCTATTATTTTCAAGTCATCAATAATGGATCATTTCCCGATTGTTTTGCAGATCTCACCTGAAAGTGAATTAAAAAACATTGAGAATAGTACATATGAAACGTCTATGAATAGAGACAAGTTGATAATGGAACTCTGAAAAAATGCAGCCCTTGTTCACAGTACAGATGACATTGCAGATGACTACAGATCTTTTTGTAAATTCATAAAATTCCCTTTTTGAAAAATGCACAACAGCTACTGAAATTAATATAATTACCAAATAATCATGAATTACAGAGGGGCTCATGAAGTCAATTATTGGAATGACAAAATTTAATTTGTTATGAACAAAAAACGAGTTTTGAAAACCGTAACTACCAGAAGAAATACCGTATCAAATTAAATGAAATTCTAAAAAAGATTGAGCTTCTCATTGTCAGCAACTTATTTCAAAAAATAGTAATATAACTCTGCTCGGCTTTGAAAATATGCTAATGAAATAACTGATAACGGATAAACTAACGGATAATCCTGATTCAGAAACCAAAAATACGTTCTATAAAAATATTTATGGTAGCCAAAAAAGTTCTTCGTGAGTTGCTCCTCTGAATATTTGTGAAATTTTCAAAAACAATATGAATATTTCTGTTTGGCCTTTCCAGAATCATTTTATAGTTAGGGATATCAAATGAATGTGTTGTAGCATGTCTTGTAGTGGACTGAGAAGTCTACTGTCACTTAACCACTACAAAAAACAGTAGGGAATGCTTGAAGTTGTTGAGACTGGGTTGAAAAAAGGATTTTAGATGCCATCGAAGGTTTTGGAATTGAAAAATCAGATCTATGAACAGCAACAAGGATTACATTCCAGACGTTCCGTTGTTTCTCTTGTGTAATATCCACACAGTCAGACACCACGTTTATATTAGAAATCAAAACAGATAGTGATCAACATTAGGCACAATCACAATATAACACAATTATTACTAGGAATTCATTCAATGGCCTTCAGTAGGTATAGTGATCCTGTTTAAATGCTCATAAATAAAAACCTCAACATAGCCGTGAAATTTTGTCAAAGTCATCTCTTGATGATACTGATTTGGTTAGCGGAACGCACGTCAAGAGACAATTCTGATGTGGGAGAAGTGTGTCCAAAAAATTCATTCCACGCCGAAAGTTCCAATCGTACGTATCAATATGTATCCATTCCTAATAGAAAAATCTCATGATTCCAGAAGTACATGTTTATGGGTTATTGCAGTTGGAACAACTTCAAGCCAAAGAGAGGTTCAAAACTTATACTCAAGATATTTCAACTTAACAGATTTGCGCGTTTAAAGTTGTCACACTTACTTGGTAATTTACTAAATACTGATTCGTGTTTGTAGTTGGACGAGTCCGTTGGAGACTTTATAGTTAATTTCAGTACTGTTTACAGAGAATGAAACCCATGCTACCAGGCCAAGGACGAATGGATCCTGGAGCACCAAACGTGCATAGTTACGAAATATCATTTTTCCTAGTCTCCAATTCATACACCATAAACTCTGCAACCTCTTACACCAATTCAAAACAGTAAAGGTCATTGTATAGAGAATTGAACTACCCAGCGGAGTATCAGACGACTCTATTTTCTTCAGTCTGCTACTGCAGTAAACATCAGGATGATGGTTGTATCTCGAAGTCCCAGCAATGACTGTCTGGTGAGCTACGTTGTCTCTATACAAATGCTCATTTTTGATTGGTCCGTACTTCAGCTGGTCCATGTTGTTGACAGGTATTCTGCTAGTGTGATTTCGGTCGAAGTTATTCTAATTCATTCATGGCCTTCTTGAGACTGGATACCACGTTATGTTGTCCCATATAACTTCTTCTCTTCTGTTGAAATTGTTGGGATGCTCATAGATCTCAATGACCTTCTTTCAAATTCGTGAGTGGTATTTCATTGAATTAGAGGGGATTGTTTTCCAAAAACAGATTTATCAAACTGAAAAATTTTATATTTCGGTTACTTCTCAAACTTGTTCATCATTGATATTGAAAAGTTTCAACTAGTTGATATAAATGTTGAAACGTCTATAAACAAATACAGTTTGTTGTCACAACTTTTTTGGGTGACAAAATCATCATATTAGTATATTCTTTCATCAAGAATATCAGAGTTCATCAATCACTAAACCAACTGAGAAATGCAAGTGTAGCTCCTCCCAGAGCATTCCCTTTCACTATGATACGCACAAATCCGTTCAGGACGTCCGATACAATGTAGAGCAATTTTCGGCAGCGTTGTGCAAATGTTGGGGACCACTGTCAATGTGGTGGCGGTTCGCAATTTCCGCTCGAGCCAAACGCACTGTCTGGATAAACGGGGGGCGAAGGCCCAATAAATAATAATGCCGCTTCTGCAATTTCCCGACCTGAATCATTCACCGTATCTCGATAACAGAGTGGAAATCTTGAACGAAAGGGGATAAGCGCGCATCAAGAAAGGCGATCCAAGATGAGGACTCAACGATTCAAATGAATCCACGATGCAATTCTAAGATTCAAGGATTCATACCCATTGTTCCTGCATTCATGGAATATGTTTATTATTATTATAATACATGCATTCTCTGTGATAAAGTTGACCGATACTTGAAAACGAAAGCAATTGTATAGCGAAACACGTGTTGCGGTTTTGTAAACTGTCCAGTGAAAATCTCACAAAGGAGTGTCGATTTGATCAACAAGCATATTCGAAAAAAAGAATTACTTTGTTATGAATATATCTTTTTCATAGATGAGAAAGTCAATCGTCAAAATTTTCGAATCCCATTGTACATTTGTCTCGTTGATACAATGGGAAAATTACTAAATGGTTGAGTTTCTAGTTTCATCAATGTTTGGTACAGGATTTATAACATGAACTCAAATTAGAATTGTACCAGGTATCGAAAACTATCGGAATAAAGAAGTTTGTACCGACTTTCGGTATAATGAAAAGTGGAGCGGAAGCTCTCTATACTATGCTTATGTCAGGAAGAACACTGAATTGTTGAATAATTCACTTTTCTGGATTTAGCCTCCACTGAGCCAGATGGAGACCTACCAAATTCTGAAATTGATTCAATTTAAATGATACCCATTACTATTCGTTAATAAAACAGATGCATCACTTGTTAGTGGTGAAAATCCTAAAATACCACAATACTGACAATTTCATTATTTTTATGGTTTTTTTGATCAATTGAACGAACAATGAAAAAGAAATTGGTAGAAACAACTTTTATCATGCTTAACGAAAATAGCAACATATTCAAATAATTTCGATAAAACCCCTTTGAAAAACTGGAATGACTTGCAATTAAAAAAGGAAACGGTTTACTTGAGAGTTTCAATAGGGTTTTGCATTCCTATCCCTTAATTATCACTATTGAACATAATTTGACACTGAGTGTCAATTTTTTGTAATTTTCTACTCTTTCCAATGATGACCTAAATAGAAATAATTACAAAATATAGGGTCTTATCCCAGGGTTTAATGTACTGAACCGCACAACTTCTGATCTTGACCCTATTTCCAGAAACCATCAAGGAAATTTGAAGCTGTTGTTTTACACTCCTCCAAATAAACTCCTTTGATTCTTGAGATCCAGGATTCCGGGAGTCTCCACCTAAGACCTATTTTAACAGTGCAAGGCAGACACGTCCAAGACGGTCTCTTACTTGTGCCCAATTTATTTTTTTTTCTATACTACTAGTGGTTCTAAAACTTTCATGGGTTCTTATGCTTTTATCATAATATGATTCTTATGTTTTTACGACTTTAAATGTTTCCTTTATCTTGTTCTTTGCCTGTCAGAACTTAAAAGTTGAAAGTCATTTTGATGAATGATTTTCAAAAATTGTATGTAAATCACCACTAAGTACGTGTTCTTGAAGCCAGGTATAGAAGGTACCGTTTCAAAACTTCATTCTTCACACATAGGGTAACGGTTTAAAGCAATTCTACTACCCGTTACATTAGTCTCTTCAGATATATACACTAAAATTGAATAGAACTGGCCGATACTTGATGAAAATCCATATTGAAACTCATTCATGAAGTTGATTATATGATTTTCACTCTAAAGGGTTTTACAAAAACCGCGTCACGTGTTTCGCTATACAACAGCTTTCTCAAGCGTAAAATAATAAGTTACTTCTAAATTACAACTTTTTTATACTCGTACTCCTACTTTATGATTAATGAATCTACCTGAAAAGGTCAGGTATAAGTTCATTAATTATATGAATAAACTGAATTTTCGAAAGTGCCGTAATTATATATGCTTTACTTTTCTTACCTGGAAATGAACACACTCAATAATGGCGTATTATTCCGTTCAGTATGATAGTTCATAAGAACATACATACATACATTTTAAACCTCTCTTCTGGAAATGGAGAAGCTTGAATTCATGTCCCTTTGTGATTAAATGAGTGGCATACGTGGAGTTTATTTTTCCATTCTATTTCTGTGTTATGAAAGCAATATCTACACTTTTGTTGTGCAGAAAATTTTAAATATTCCTAGTGGTTTGGCCTAAGTAAGTTGTTTCTATAACTTTTATCCTCATCTTTCAGATTTGGGTAAACTTTCTTCAAAGGTTTGCTGTATAATTTTTCTGATAATAGAGAATGTATTAGACTGCTATCGTAATCGTTGTTGACGTCTACAATGTTTTTTATATCAAGTTGTGAAAACCTATAAATACTAATATTCTTCATAATAAAAAATTACCAACCGCTACCGCAATATACCTACCGCTTGTGATCCCAGATTTAATGAGCAATCCATGATAAGAGTAAAAACCACTGTTGGGGAAGCGTTGTCTCCAACTCAAAAAAATGTACCGTATTGGACTGGTTTCGTTTGTTGATGATGAAAACCACTATTAGAATTATTTTTGGGGAAGCGTTGTCTCCAACCCAAGAAAAATGCACCGTATTGGACTGGTTTCGTTTATTGATGATGAAAATTCATTAATAATTAGGTGAAGAATGTTGATCTGTTCCATTTTGAAAAACATCAAATGTCACAATTGCATAATTAAGGATCTCATTTATCATCCGCTATAACTATTCCTGACGGAAACGTTTTAATTTAATGGTGTGTCGGCTGTCATCAGCAAAATTGTCTCAATTCATTCGAATGTTTTATTTCGAGCCACATAATATATTCAAAGATCTGCTCGGCCACTTGATAAGGGACGCTGACACTCCCTCTATCGCTCGCATTTCCAAATTGACTTCATTCGTCAGTGGCCTTTTCCTGTCTGATGTCACATTTGTGGGAACCGCCATGGATCAGCGATTTTCTATAACTTCAGGCGACAGAAGAAGATTTATTGCTGACCGTCACTTGAAGCGGCTGCCAGTTAATTGTCAGACAAATTTAACAATGGAATACGATAACGACACGATACCGAATTAGAGTTAAAAGCTTGTTTGAGAGTTTTATCATGTCACGGAGTTAGGAAAACGGTTGAATATGCTGCGAACCTAGAACTGGAAGGGAGTGATGGATACCGATCACATAAAAGTAAAGAGATACCTTTATTCTTTATCGTATCTTTCGTTATGGTCATTTTGGTGTGACATTACAATAACTCATATTTGAATTTTGATGGAATGGAATAATAATTAACCATTAAAACCTACTTAATAAATGTTTCATCATCAACCGCTCTGATAATTTACAGATCAATTATTATGCTTGGGAACAATATTATCACCAAATGAATAAATAGTGTAAGTAGTAATTTTTTATAACTCGCAATATTCGGAGCAGAACATTCCAATCTCACCAGTTCGACCCAAGTTAGTTGTCCTCGAACAGTTTGAGCCCCATTAGTTCGACCAATTCAAAAAATTGTGGAAACACATGTGTGATTTGTTTATGCCCTGATTAGTTAGTTGTTGAGAAAAAAACTGTTGTCAGAAAATTCAATTTTAAATCTGGGTATGCCGTAATCAGATTGTTGATGGGGATTGTTGTTAGAATATCAATTTGGTTAGTTGTTGGCTAAGATTGTTGGCAAAAAAAAATCGATTTGTGATCAGATTATGCCATAATCAGTTAGTTGTTAAGAAAGGTTTGTCATTTGGTTATGACATAATTGATTGATAAGAAAATCTGTAGTAAAAAAATTCAATTCCTGATTAGGTAATGTCCAAATTCATTAGTTGTCTGGAAAAGTGTTGTTGAAAACAATGAAAACTCGTGATTCGATTATGCTCTAATCAGTTACTTGATCAAAAAGACTGTTATCAAAAAGTTCAGTTCATGATTTGGTTATGCCTTAATTAGTAAGTTGTTAGGAAATATTGTTGTCGATTGTTTTTTCATGAACACACATTTTTATGATTCAGTTATGCCCTAATCAGTCAGTTTTTGAGAAATAATGTCGAAAAATTTAATTTGTTGTTTGATTATACTCGAATGCGTTAGTTCTCAGCTGAGATTGCCCCCAAGAAACTGACGAACCATTGTTAACAAATAGATATAACTGTTGACGACAGCACACTTGTCTCGTCATTCCAGTTGGATTCCTGGATATCGGCTACGGAGGAAAATCTTCACCAGCAGCAGGAGGTTGCATATCTAAATGAGGATCTAGAAGTAATTTAGAATTGGGGTGAAAGTAAACAGGTTCAATTCAATGTCACAAAACACAGGCATCGGTTTTCTCCAAAAAGATAAATGTTTCCGAACCAGATATATTAATGTCAGGTGAAACAATTCCGGGGTCTAAAATGGACACTAATATGGCTTGGCACAATTATGTCGCTGGAATTGCAAAGGCTGCTTCTCAAAAGCTTGAACACTGTTCCAAACCCGAAAACTGTACACACCTCAGCAACTGAGCTTTATAAAGCTCAGATCAGGCCTTCTTTGGAGTATTGTTCTCATGTATGGAGCTCTGCCCCCAAACATACTCTGAAGTTGCTGGATTCCATCCATCTGATTCTACCAAGATACATATCAGCAATACGCGACGGACTGTAGCTACTCATCGTTTTGAGGGTCAACTCAGAACACCTCAAACTTCTCTCTTTGAGAACTATCTCATCTGGAGAACTGCGTTTATGCGGAATAAACTTCCTGAGAAGGTTTTTTTCCAAATGGATTTAATCTCCAGTGATTCATATCCAATGTGAATCGCTACTTTTGCACAGGCACTGCTCTGAGAGCGCCTTGATGATTTTTATGTAAGGTTTGTGTTCTATCCTTGAAAAAAAAATCGAAACGGTCTGCACCAAATATTATTGGGATGAAAATATTTGTGTTTGAACGTCCTATACTCAATATCCGATGATTTATTCATGGAAAATGGTTTTGGTATTAAAGTCTGGTATATTTTCCATTATGCGAGACTGTTGACTATCTTGTTCGCAACGTTTTGCCAAAAAAGTAGTTCGTACTGTCGGAACAACTGGTTTTTCATCTCCTTGAGGAATGTGCTCAGCTAGAGCTGACTTCTCTGCACATGCTAACTGGTATTATACTTTTGATCTTGCATCTTTTGTTGAACAATTTTGATTCCAATATGTAGCCTCATTCCAAATAAATAAGTAATTCTTTCCATCCTGTTGTTTTCTGAGACAACTCTGCAACCTAATGCAGTCGCTGAACAGAAATGCATTTCATACTCGAGTTGGAAGTTGAAATTTCTTCAGCACTTCGTTTCTCGATAGAAGTACCTGCCAGTTTCAAATTCTGGTTCCAACAAATATTATCAGCTACCTTCTCTGAAATGTTTGACTTAGGACTGATGAAAGTGAAGATATGTGATGAAATTAGCCGATACTTGAAGAAAATCCATGATAATGTATTTGATTATTGAAGGTTGACAATTAGCATAATAATATATATGTTTATGTAGTAAATCTGATTTGTGCTGACGATATTATTTTTCTGTAGTAGTAAGTCAATGTCGGAGCTTAGCTTAGCAATAAACTGCCATGGGGACGGTTTCACCTTGAACATGGTGGTACAGAATCGACTGAAATCGTGAAAATTGCTACAAGATTTTATGACAAATGCAAACGCGCTTTGAGGACAGGAAGTCTTCAAAAGGAAGTCAGGAAAAACTGTGATAGATCCTAGTATTCCAACTGGTAACTGAATTCATTTTTCTTTGATATAATCTTTTGAAAATCATCACAAAATGACGTTTTGAAGACCTGAAGTTTATTACAATTTACTTGCTCTCTTGATTTCAAAAATGAAACTTTATTTAGTTCTGTTAGTTGACACCCTGTATATAAGACGTAAATTTGAAGTGTATTTTTTCTATGGAAGCGTCAGAAATGGAATTATTCAGACGATATTTTCAAATATGTTCTGAATACCAATCAGATGAGGGCCAAGATCCAAAGAAATCTTTTAATATATATTTTCGTTTCTGTCAGTAATGGAGTAAAATTCACCTCTCTTTCTTAATTATTACGTTAATTACCTTAGTTTTCCTCTCAGCAGCAGAGAAAACAATAAACTATGAGTGCAGCACTCAACTTGCGTATGAATATATTGAAGGAAATTAAATAAATTTTTGAAAGTTCTTAGGGGTGACTTTCAGTCCATTTCAACCATAAGTAATAGGTTTATTTCACAATCAGAATGACTTTATAGCTAACAGGAGTTATAAAACAAATGGCTACCATATGGCTATGAGAGATCAAATAGTTGAAACCGACATAAAAGCACAATATATTTTTTACCACCCAGTTTATTGGAATTTCTAAAAGCAATATCTATTTCGAGTGTCTCAATCACTGGAAGTTTGAGATAATGTCCCTTTCATGAGTTGGCGAAGGAAATATTGTGAATGATAAAGCTCTACTAAAATTAAAACTTTTGAAGTATCGCTTTCTCTCCGCGTTTCAAAGAAGTAAGTCTCCGAAATGCATGCCTTTTGCTATCGTTACGAGTAGTTTTTACGAGCAATAAAACTTCAATACATTTCGCCACCTGAAATTCAATGCGTATTTCAACATTCAGATGGCTCTCTTTCTATCGGTTTGAGTGATAATTATCTTTCAGATTAACAAAATATTCTTTTCATAGGGTTTCACCTCCCCATTCCCCAACCAATTTCATTTCGAGGGCATTTTGTTCCAGTATCGATATTCAAATTTCAGACCGGGACTATAAAAATAATTCGATAAGGCTTTCCCATCTCGAAGCTGGGCCCCTTACAGAAAAATTTCTATCAGGCCTTTCTGTTTTCTTTGTTTCCATAACTAGATTATACGAAAGCTCCTTTAACACGGTTCATATTGTGACTGAAATAATATTTTGTTTACGGAATTCGGGGTTTTTTCGGCACTGGAATATCCTTTCATGAAATTCTTTTATATTTTTTGAATTTCTGCAGTTCATCACATATTTCATATCCGACTACAGATATTCTCTTACTGACTCGAATTGATAAAATAATCAATGTAAGTTACGATTATACATGTGATCAAATGCTTTCAAAAAATTCATTACTGATTATTTTGAAGAATATTAGTAATTTTCTTCTATGTATTTAAGTAATTTAAATTATTGAAGGTAAATGTAATTACGTGAGAAAAACACCAGATTTGTTGAATTTTGAATTAGGAATTTACGATATTTTGGGGGTGATTTAATGATCCTGAAAAATCTTTTTGTGGAAGATGACATACCGAAGTAACAATTGAATGCAATAATCACTATTTATTATAAAATGATTACTCCCTTCGAGATATAACATATGAGTTCACTACATATTGTTCTTTTATCAAATGTCTCACATTCACTTCAATGTTAAATAATACCCATAAACCAAATACAGATCATATCACTTCAACAATTCATAAGAGCTAAATGCTTCCTAAAATATATAAAGACAAAGTTGTGAAACAAGATGTTCGAAATAATTTTATGATATATTTAACTGAAATCAAATGAAAACTTCAGTGTCCATTGAATTCACAAACTATTATCATTTTCAATGTTTCCCTATTTTAAGGTGATGCATGCAACACGCAAGATGATATTTCTTTTAATAATGCAGTTGTTATGTATATCAATACCTTTTATCGTTGGCAATAAAAACATTTGTACATTCAAACTTGTAGTATTTTTCAAGAACAATTTTATTTCAGAGGACTCTTGTTTGCTTTCACAAGTTTATAAAATTCGTGGATGTCGATTTGTTCCAGTTCAACCTCCATCAAAGCTTTGGTTTTAAGCAAAATGAACTCTAGAGTTATATTAGTTACTTGACGAGAAAGGCTGTTATCAAAAAATTCAATTCATGATTTTGTATTAACTAATTATAAGTTGGAAAAAATTGTTATGAGATTTTCTCTTATAAAAAACATATCTTTATGATTTGTTAATGTCCTAATTCGTTATTCGTTAGTTGTCAGAAAATATTGTTGATAAAAACAATGAAAAACTGTATTCATCATTTGATTATGTTTTAGTTGGTTAGTTGACGAGAAAGACCGTTACCAAAAAATTCAATTCGTATTTGTTATTTGATTATACCCAAATCAGTTAGATTAGATTGTTAAGATTGTCCTCAAGGAGCTGATGGACCATTGTTGACAATAGATATAACTAATGGAATCAAAATCGTTCGGGTTGAAACGCCCGATTGGTGTCGCCTAGCCCAAAAATTATAATGTTGTTTCTTTATTTGTTCTTCTCAAATATTCGATTCCTTCTGTACAGAATTTTCTAGTTTGAATTGCATGTTGTATATTTTTCAGGAGAAATACATTTTTGGGAAAAAAGGTTTTGCTTTATCCATCTTTATAGCTACAAATAAAAAATTGGAGAATCTTGTAGTCTTAATTTTTTACTCTATTTTCTACATTTCCCAATTCCAAAATGAACTTTTTCTCACTAGCTTCTATTCAATCTTTCATTTCAATGCGATTTTTTATAATTTCCTAGAATAAAATACTGTAGATGTTTCCTATATATAACAAGTATATAACAAGGAATGAAAATACATTTCAAAAAACCTCCAAGAGAGGAATGAAATACTCTGAAAGAATTCCGATTTTAAATTATGGAATATCAGCGACTTTAGGTCGATGATGGCCACTATCTTGCACTGATGAGTGGCTAATGAACCCGAAACCGGTCTGCAAGTGTGCCCGTTCCAAACTTGAAGGTCGACTCTTTCAGGTGTATTGTTAACTGCAATTGCTGTCGGCTACCCCCTTGGCTAATGCCCTTCGTGGCATTAGCCAGGGGGTAGTTGTTTTCTGATAGGCGTAAGTCCATTCAACCTACTGTGTAGGTATATTCGAGACTGGCTTGAAGATTTAAAGTTCATTTCTTTAGATATTCACATTTGATGTTACTTTCCCCATCGCATCAGAGCAAGTCACCAATTTTTTTTGTAATGGATCAGCCTATATTCTTTCGCATTATCAGATGCTCCATGATGAGCAAATTTCAACAGAGTAAAGAACATATGGTCTGAAGCTTATGGTTCGGGAGCTACAAATTATTTGAGTTAAAAACGAGCCACCCCGAATAACTTTTGGACTTTTTTGAAGTATATGTCACAAAAACTTCTATGAAGCCTAGGCAACAGATTGTACAGAATTTTATTCAGGGTGCTTCGTTTTAAAGTCAAATAATTTTCAGATTCCAAACTATGAGCTTCAGACCATAATGTACCATGTACACCATTCTCAAGTATTCTAACAATATTGACCTAAGATAAATATTCGAGTATCTTATATCAGATAGTACGTAATAAGATATTCACCTATATTCATCAGTACCAACTACATAAACTTCAAATTGTGATTATTTGCGTTGTCATCTATATAAATTCACAAGTAGAGACCTACACAAATTGTTTGTTCGTTAAGGGTTCTATATTTTGAGTTTTTAATTGATGTATTGATTGCCATGGCTTCCAACAAATTCATTTTTCTTCCTCAACTACATGTATGTAAGATTTTGGGATTTTTCTTACTTAGTTTGTTGTTTGTTTCTTGTAAATGTTCGTACATAAAAAATTTTTTGTCTAAACCGACGTGTTCACGTAGTCTTACTTCAAAATTTCTACCGGTCTGGCCTGTATATAATGCAGAGCATTCACTACATTCTAGTCTATATATGGCAGATTTCTTCATTCTGTCACGTCTCGTTTTTGCATTAAATATGATTTTGTCTAAATTATTATTACTTATGAAAGATGTTATTATGTTGAAATATCTACTGAAAGTTTACCTGAGTAATTAATGCTGCTATATTTGTATGTATTCTGTTCTTTGATGTACATACAAATACAAATAAAGTAGCATTAATCACTCAGGTAAACTTTCAGTAAATATTCAAAATTACTTTACCAAATTCAACATAGTAACATTTTTCATAAGTAATAATATTTTAGGCAGAATCATAATTAATGCAAAAATTAGACGTGACAGAATGAAGAAATCTGGCATTCATAGATTAGAATGTAGTGAATGCTCTGCACTATACAGGACTTTTCATGATGAGTGTTAAT
>WOGN01000825.1:0-21927 GCA_015342105.1 Leptinotarsa texana | reverse complement strand
AAAAATTCCATTTTCAGATGATTTAACAATAAGCTTTCCACGGACTGGTTATTAGTCATATTAGGAATATTGTATTATATTATATTATATTATAATATATTATATTATATTATAATATATTATATTATAATATATTATATTATATATTTTTCAACTATAATAATATATTCTCAATTTCACAATACACATCATAAAATTACAAAATAACAACAAGAATGAATTGGCGCTCCGGGGCGACTTCATTGATTCCGGTGGCGAATTTGTTTTTTCCGCTGCAGGAAAACCCTGAAAAACCTGCAGCATCAAAATATTATTTTACATTATATTGTATTATCATCTTTACCACCAACCGAGTTCACTAGATCCTCGTTAGGACAACAAGATGATTACTCCGAATTCTTGGGGTTCTTGTTGAATACTCTTCATGAGAAAAAATATAGCAGAATCAATACTCCTGATCGCTCCAGATTGAATGGTTCCGTACAGTCTATCTCGTCTTGTGTTTGAGATCTTTTGCTGGAAAAATCCTCACTTGTTTACTTTGTACGAAATGTTCAAGAGGTAGCAAAAACGTATATGATTTTCTGAAACTTCAGCTAGCGTTTCCTAATATGACTGATAACTAGTCGGTGCAAAGCTTATTGTTAAATCAGCTGAAAATGGAACTTTCAACGGGTGATGATCGAATGTATTGCCAAACATGCGACAAACTAACTAACTATTATAAGAAAACAAGTATAGCTGAAACACCAGTAAATCTAATAATGACACTGATGATCTTCAAACATGACTCAACCGCGGACGGAAGCACCAAACTCTTACAAAGGTTCGAAATAGATGAACCCTTTAATCTAGCATACCACTATTATAATCTTCATGCAGTCATTGTTCTCTGTGGTTCTGACGTTGAATCTGGTCATTATTACGCCTTGGATAGAGACGAAACGGACTGGTCTAAGTGTGACGATAGTAGTGTAACTAAGTGTTCTGGCGATGTCTTGATTTTATTGGAGTATCTGGAGATACCATGCATTTTGTTTCATGAAAGAGAGGACATTGGTAGATCAAGATTTTCAGATGATGTGGTGCTGCAGGTTCTACCGGGTTTTCCTAAAGCTAAAAAAGCAAATGCGCCCTGGAATCAATGAAGTCGCTCCGGAGAGTTGTTGTTTCATAATTTCATGATTTGTATTACTTTCTCCTTTAATATATTATTATAGTATTCGATTAAATTATACTTTAACAAAAATATATTATTTTTGCAGGAAAACTGCATACTTGGAGCGGGAAAAATTAATCATCGAAGAATACTGAATACATTACATACTTTTACAAAACCCAAAAAGACCAATAGAGGATGAAGAATGATGTTACTACCAATGATAAAGAATCATTTAATGGGAAAACTGTTATATATTTCATTAGGTATTCCTCAGTTAGATCATTAAATGTTTAGATAACTGAATAATCATATGTGAGATTACAGAACAAAATAAATGTGAATGAAGAATTCCAAAAATGTTTCCTTCAAATCCAAAATACCCTTTTACCAATATAGGCGATTAATATTAAAGAACTCTTTTGATTTTAATATGCCATACGGTGATATATTGATGGCCATATTCAAACGAGTGTTGAAATGAGTAATGAATTTTAAACAAAGTTGACCTTAATAAAAGTTGGTGTCATTTTAGGAAGTCGCTATATATGGATCGACAGAAAACTTCAATATATATTTTTTTTTTTGGTACATTGCACATCAAATGACCTCTTTTTAGTTTCTCAAACCCATCCAGTTTCTCTATCTTCAGCATGACCCAACAAATCTGAGGAGCGCACTTTCTTCAAAATGGAATGAAAAAAAAACGTAAACAAAGGAATAACCATTATATATAATAGAATCTCCTGCGTGGCACTATTCTCATGATAATTACATCGAAGTTAACTATAATAAAAACAGAATTTACGAGGTAGTGCATAATTTACAGTTTATAAATTATATTCCAGTCACAATTTGCATAAAAACAAACCACAAACTGATGCTTCGCTGCACGCAAACACATTACTATAAGTGGTTAATTCAATTGAATTATTGTTAGGAATTGCGTGAAACAGTTTATGCCCATGAAGCATGGAAACGGTAAACGTTGAGTTATCTCCGTTTTATGATTTTTACCATGTTTATAAAATTTATCGACAGCGTCAGAGGGCATTACAAATCTAAAAAATATCCAGAGAGTTTGGTTACGTTAATTGTTTGAAAAGTTTCGTCAGTGCACTTTTGCCAACGTAACACAAGTCGAATAACTCAATCAGAATACAAATTGGGTGCTCGTGATTCGATGAAGTCGTCGAAACCTGTTTGTTCCTGATCCTGACTGGCGAAGCTTCTACTGGTGAGAAAGTTATCGATGTGCTTGAAAAAATGGTAGTCGATTGGCGTGAGGTCTGAAGAGTATGGTGGATGAGGAAGAAATATGACGCCCTATTTGTTTAATTTTCGGACGGTGATTTGTGATTCCTGCTAACGGGCGTAGTAGTGGAGCGAGATCGAGCCTGTTCCGTTGACCAGTGGCGGCTTCTGCTGACGCGACTTTTGGTATATTTCGTCGATTTCCTCACGATATACCACGATCAGTATATATCACAGTGGAATAAATATTTATTGAAATATGGAGCTACAAAAATATATGATATCGAAATTATTTAAACGTTTGAAAAAAACAAAACACGTGTTTCGATCGAAACACAACCTTACAATAATTGGCACAACCTTACAATAATTGCTTATTTATGGGAATCTATGCAGCTCGCTGTTGTGACGAGCTTGTTGAATTAGCTAGTCACAACATTCAAGTTTGGTGTTTCTTCGACACCCCACGGTGAGATTCTTCATTTCAGAGAAATAATTTGTAACTTATGTGATGATTGGGATTGTACTGAAAACCGCAAAAAAGAGGGAGAGAAATATTTATCATTAAGCGATCGATATTTTATAATGATAAATACTTGGCAACAATGCTTTAGCTTTTTTCTGAAACGTTCAACCTTGTTTGCAGACTTTCATTATATTCAAATTTTTGCTTTTTTGAAATTATTTTTGTCTGCAAATGTTAAACCTTGAAAGTATAGTATAGTCAAAATGAAAAAAGAAATGAAATTTTTTATGATTTTACCACTTTTACTTGTAACAAGGGCGCCGTAAGTCGATCCTCTAATTATTGGACACCACAAAATTAGCGGATACCCTTTTTGAGTGTTCGCATCGGAAACGAACATATCGTCGTAGAAATATTTTTTCGTCGTCGCGTCGCGTCGTTCACTCGCCAAAAAGTACCTACGCGCTTTAACACCGTTGATACTCTACCCCTCCCACGTCTTGACCCGCCCGCGAACGCATGCTCGCATCATAATATGCCTGTTTATTTACCTATTGTCCTATAGTGTACCCCGCGACAGACGTTTTGTTATAGACTATACTATAGTCTGTAGCTAGTCAGCCATTGAAAAATATAGTTCCGTAAATAGAGCGAAAAAAGTTCATTAGTGTAATACTTGTTTGGGTTCAATACCATGTACTGTACTCCAACCAAAAAATTAATAAATGTTTACAGATCACAAGTCTGCAACAAAAAAGCTGTCTGGATGTTTTCCACAGATATCTATGTATTCCAGAAAGTCAGCTTATTTTGCGAAACGCAAACGGGTTTTTGGGCTAACCAAATTCCTTTGCTTTCTGTGTTTGTCTGGACTATCCCTGTGTTTGTCTGGACTATCCCGTCCAGACCGAGCAAATCACTGGACCAAAAAGTGTTAGCCTCCGAGGAAGATCAACGTTGGCGTTGGCCTCATGAAGTTCTCCTACTTCCAATAGATGGAGAATGCTTCAAATACTTAATATCAAAGTTTCCAGGCCTCTCAGAGGCAAAGTTGAAGGAAGATGTTTTCGCTGGACCAGATATTGGACAGCTTATCCTCCTTCTGGCCCACTCCACCTCCAACAGCAAAGGCACTTCCTGCGGTGGGCACTAAGAAATCCGCCTTGAATAAAGGCAAAGAACCGGCTACCCCTGCAGGAAAGATTACTCACTTGTCTACCTCCACGGAGAGAATCCAAGAAGGTTGAAGAAACCGCGTAACGATAGTAATGTCGTTGCACCTTCCAAAACATTCGTGGGGGCCAACGTGAGACACCTCAAGGTTGTTAAAGAGGGTGTGTGTTCGGCGAGTCTTGGCCTACACCTACCAATATAAAGGAGATGTCCCCTAGTGACCTGTTCACCTTCCTGGAAAGAACAGGATGGATGATGACCTAGGAGGACAACTCCTCGGGAGGATGTACAATGGGTCACATGTGGCCTAAGTGCTGCGAGTCTACAGTCACCCTCCCTACTCTACAGATACAGATAGACAGCTCATGGCTAATCTACAATTCATCACAACCATGACGGAAGAGAAGGGTTGGGCTGCCTTCAAAGAGGTCATAGAGAAATGTTTAGGCAATAAAAAATACCCCAACTGCAGACAAACCGTCAAAAGAATGTTATAAACGCATTTCAAGCTTTAGGTTGCCTAATGAAAGTACATTTTCTCCATTTCCACCTCGACTAGTTTCCAGAAAATTTGGAAGATGTGCGTGACGATTTCACCAAGATATTAAGGAGAGGAAAAAAGATATCAGATGGAACATCTCATTGATGGTAAACTACTGTTGGACGCTTCAAAAGAAGTACCAAATGAAGTCTCACTGGAAAAAATAAATGTGTTTAGTGCTTACTACTGAATATTTTCCAGACAAAAAACTGGTTTTGTAACGCAATTATAATTATGAATTTTTTTTAACCTTTTATTTTAAGATGATAACTTGTTCAACATAGATAACTACAGCTTCAGAAAACGTGACGTTATATGACAAAATAAAAGTTATTTTCGGATTCAGCACACCGAAAAACATAACGATTACGCAAACAAAACACAAGTCTGCAGACTTGTGTAATTAGTATGAGTTAGGTTTGCAATTTTTCTGTCAATCTGAATTGATAATGATATGGTCAGGATATAAATGAAATACTATCGGATTGAAGATTTCGAAGTGGTGCAGCGACCAAACCGCCCGCCATTCCAACTACGTCTCTTGACCTCTCCAACAGCCTCGACGAGAGAAATGAATAACAAAGCATGTGTAGCGTGTCGAGTGCAATAGAGCCGAGTATGAAATACTCCAGCGCGATTACCCTCAATAACGGTCTAATATTATCAAATTATCGCTCACACACGGCCCCAGCGGGCCGGCACTCCATAACAAGGCCCATTACATGGCATTAGCTTTGTAACCGCACTAATCCAGGTACTTTATGATATCATTAACGCTTCAAGAGCATGGCATGCCTTGCCGAATTTTATCTGGGCTTTGAGCTTTCATTTACATATCGCATGAGTCGACGGTACGTGCCTAATTGTATGTATTCTGGCAAAAGTTTCAACTGAAATGACAGCCATTAACTATAAGACTGTTTTATAGTGTACGGCGACCAAACATCGAGGCCTAGTTGGAGTTTAATGTGATTCAGGAAGAGGAACTAATCGAGGATAAGTTACAAAAAGTGGTGGAGGTTTCGCATATTTTTGCACATTGGTTAGTCGAAGTAAACGATATCGCGCACAGTTAAAGTTGGCGGTACTCTCAAAGGTCAAAAAACCAATACATGGAAATTAACCGGCTGCGAACTAGTCCATTGGCGGTTCGTATCGGATGATTTTTACTAACCGAGTTATATGATTGGCTGAAGAGAAATAAAATTCAATTTGAAGTCATGTTACGGTGACGAATAGAAATAGGGGAATGTGGAGATCGCCGTCATGTTCAGTTCAAGAACTGATCGCGATTTGAGTGTTGAAATTTGATATTGTGCTAATTGTAATAAAGAGTGTAATAATAACGCAGACTTTTTCCAGTGTAGTGATTCCAATAGCGATGGTGAACAATGCGTTAAAGAGATACCATTGAATAAGATTCGGATGCATTTGAATATTGCAACACAGAGAGTATATTTGAATGTATATAAGAATCTACATCTCACGTTTGGTTTCGAGGGAAATAAACTATTACAAGGAACATCAGATTTGACCGAAATTCCTTTCTCAACTGTACCTAAAATAGTCAAAAACAAACCTTATGAACGCAAGACGCGATGTGATACAGGATTACCAAACCCTTTTGATGTTCATCTAATAAAATAATTGAAAAAAACAATATAAGAATGTTACAAAATCAATGAGGTTGAAGAAATAACTGAAATCATAAGGAAGAAATTGAATACTCCGACCATAACGTGAGCTACTGTGACAAAATCCTTCAGAATGGGATAAAGAAACTAGGATTTAGATTTGAAATAATGAAAAAACGTCAAGCAGTTATGGAAAGCAGGAAAATAATGGAATTGCGCGACAAATACTTAGAACAAATCACTAAATATAGACCAGAAAAATGGCAAATTTTCTATTTGGACGAAACTAGGAATGACATCCAGGACACAGTTACGAAAGGCTGGACTGATGGTTCGAAAATGTGTATGCCTAACATGCCTGCAAATAAAGGATCTCGACTAATCATGGTTCCTTGTGGAGGCAGTAAAGGATGGATTCCGAATTCTTTGAAATTATGCGGGATAAAACTTGAGGACTGCAATGTTGACTATCATAAGAACATAGATGCTAATAATTATTGGAATGGTTTGAAAACACATTGATCCCAAATTTGGATGCGAATAGTGTAATAGTTCTTGACAACGCTTAATCATTACTCTAAGTTCAAACTTCTTAGCTGAACTACAGGTGGTTAACTGAAAAATCATCTGAAAAAGTCATTTTAACTGATATACACAATTCATCTGCAAGTTATTATTTGATCCGTATGAATGAACATGATTTTGAGATTCATTGAAAAACGAAAGACTCATTCTTTGCTTACATTGAACCGCAAACTTCTGAGAAAGAGTCTCTTGTATGGTGTTCTAATGAAAAAATAATTGACCGAAATAAAAATTTCCAGCAGAAACATAAATGATTGCTATTTTCTAAAAACATTGTGAGAAAATTCATTTTCTGAACAGAATTATTGTTTGCGATAAATGAATACAGCGAAGGAAACACAAACAGCAGCCGAGTAGAAAAGCCCTGATTATTTATAGAAAAATCATAAAAAGAAACAAATTTCAACAAACACCTACAGATTTTTGATTTTTTGCTGAAAGCATGAAAAACGTTCATACGAAAAAGAAAATGTAAGAAACAGCTATTTCATAATCCCACTTCGTTTGTTAACATTTTAGCTATACAGAGTGTTAACAGCTTTTATTACAGAAGCTAGATAGAATTTTTGAGTAATACATAAAGAATTAGCAAAGTATCCGCCAATATATTACAAAATTAAGTTTATTTTGTGGTGAAGTGCAAGCACATGAAAAAAACACAAAAGTTCAATAGTCAATTGAGTTGATATTTATGAATCTGTTCCTTTGTCATATACTCGAAATCCTAAACACCCTGTATAGTAGAGATTACTACGACTTCTCAATTCCTGTCCATTCTTCTTGCGATTCTTACGTCGAGCCTTCTTACGATACCATTAACATACCGAATCACTAACCCGAAACGAACATTGAAACCGCTCATTCACGTTTTGATTAATGTCCGGATTAGGCAAACATCAAAAGTGGGTTAGAAGCTTAGGCAGGAGACTCGAGAACACGAACACTGAATGCCGTAAGGATACATAAACACGCGTAAAGGAGGCATTCGCCGTAACTTTATCGCCATTTTGAACAGTTTAGAGCAGACACAAAATGCGTCAGAGGTGGAAGATAACGACGCCTGATAGTCTAATGAGGGGGATCTGGAGCTCCCCGAATGAGGGAGAGACACTCCAATTGCGAAATTACATTGGAAAATATGATTCGAATTACGGAACCGGTAGGAAGATAATTCGAACGTGGGTTCCGCAACTGCAAAACCCTGATATAATTGGTTGAATCAAAAACGAAAGTTTCCATGGTGGCTGGTTTGTTTGTAGTAACTGCACTCTTCCAATTTTCAATTCCGACTGCTTTTCAGAATTTTAAATTATTCAGGTGCTAACCTACTATTCACCTCACTGAATGTTCAAACTATGACTGCCTTCACAATTATAATAATAAAGAATTTGTTCCAAATCATTACCAAACTGAATCGACAGCACTTATCGACATTTTTTTTATTGAAATATCATAAAGTCGCTACCCGTGTCTCGTAGATTATAATTCGCACAAAAATTAATTACGAGAGGCAAAAATTCAATGCCACTTATTCTCCCTTTTCAATGCTGTGGTGATATGGATGATTGCAGTTTTTGTTCCAAAAGGTCGATGTTTTCCTGCTCATACCTCAACTGTTTACCAGAGTTTACCACCGCATTGAAAAAGGTGAAGATGAACGATTAAAATGTCCTCCACGGTCACCAGATTTTTTACCCCTTGATTTTCTTATCGGGATTACAGAAAGTTGAAATTCACACAGCACGACTAGGGTCTCTCGAAAATTTTCGTCAAAATGTAATCGATCAGTGTCGAAGAATGACGTGTGAAAACGTTTTGAATAAAATTTTTCTTTTTGTATGGACGCAGATGTATATTAGTTTCAACATTTATTTAAATAGGTAGTGAGCAAGCATCTGCATCAATAAAAAAGTGAAAAGACTAACAACGACAGGAAAGTACAATTCCAGATAAACCTTATATCATGGCATATACATCAACTATATAGTATTGCACATTGTTGTAGAGAATAAAGTTTTGTATACAGTATGTTTCCTAATTACGGTAAGAAATTTCAGAGGGTGATTCCTTAGGTCGTTTCAGGAAAAAATTTTCTATGAGCATACGTCCGGAGTTACTTTGTTTCTGAGATTCAGGGCGTTGAAGTTTAAAAAAAATGCTAATCCATAAATAAAGTACGTGTCAGCCATTTTAGCGTTACTGAAATCATTCGTGATGGAATCACTGCTAACTCTGACTTTCATTGACATGGAAACATTATCACTGTCAGCTGGTCTCGCAAGCTAGTGTGCAAGATATGTGACTTCAATTTTTTTTTCCCGAAAAAAAACGACATATGTTCAAAAGAACTTTTTTCTTGAAAGGACCTAACGATTCACCATCCAATGTTTCGTCCCATAGTTAGGAAACACCATATATTATAAATATCTGAACATTTTTTTCTGGTGAAATGTTGATATTACAACCAACTGATCATTTTTATTATTTCTGGCCATGGGTATGAGTATTCGGGAGCAATATATATTCCTCATTTTATTATTCCTCCGTCGTCAAAATATTCACCATCAGTAGTGATGCTAACCAGACTTTTCAGATTCCTCAATTTCATAAAATTACTAGCAATTAGCAGGTTGTGAGAGTTCAAGAAATGAGAAGAATGCATCCCCAGTTTTTATTTAATCCTTCAAATGGGAGGACGTATAAAAATTTGAAAGCAAAAGAGAAAGTTTATTATTGCTTCGAAATGTATCTTCTGTGAAGTTGTCTTTTGAATGCCTTCCAGTTTTCAACTTTAGACAGAATGAAATACCTACACATGTACCTTTTACATAATACATGACATGCATACAATACTATATTTCCTAGAATTTACAAAAAAATAAAAAATTTGCATTTCCAATAAATTTCCAATCAGTATAAAATTTCCTAGAAATTGAAGAATTATCATAGATTTATCAAGTATAGATGAAAATTGGAGAACACCTATAAACTCGTTGAATTTCGTATTCCATTACGAAATTCAAAACGCGCTGTCGTCCAACCCGTGTTTGGAATCACACGTTTAAAGGTAATACCTCGCTAATCCTTAGCTCGCACAAGTTTCGACTTTAGAGGGTTGTCGTTCGTAGGAGTGCGACCGCTGGTTAACGAATAAACAGATTTTAAATAGATTTTTTTGTGGAAATCAAATCGTGAGGTGTAGTTTATGTAATTACTATTGATCTTCATCAAGTAACGGCCGAATCATTTAGAAAAAAAAAACAAACTAAATGAGAGAAAAACACCACATTTGAACTTTTACGACCATAACCTCGGAAATTTGCAAATATATCATCTGCCAAAATTCAGGAAACACCAAATATGTACCTCCCTAACGTAGAGGAGAAAGTTCCCATTGTAATGGAAAATACGGAGTAGGCAGTTGTTCCGAGGGTAATAACAAGATCACGTTGTGTTGCCGTTTTCTCGCAAGGGAATCATCCAGTCTGTGTTATGATGTCATCCTACCATAACCACTCCATTGGCTTGGAAGTTCAGATCTTCGTATTGCATTTTTGATGCCCAGACTTCGACAAACAGTTTTGGTTTCTCCTTTTGAATGAAAACCACTATTTTATAACGCCTTATGTACGGACTTTTGAAGTCTGTATATAAGGTTTTCATTCTCAAAAATGTTAATTTCTGGAAGTGAAATTATAGTCAATCGTTATAGTACATATAGATAGTAGTTTTCAATCTTTTTAAGTCTAAAGATGTCAAATAAAGAATTGACGAAATCTGGACTAAATAAGGCTGATAAAAACAAAGTATATACTTTAACTGACAACATGATTGAAAAAAGATGTAAGCAAATAGACAAAATGTCCTTATTCGATTATTATGGAAAAAATAACATAAAATCTATTGATTAAACATTTTTGATTAGTTAGTTGATTAGTAACTTATCGTTATGTCGTTAGCACTGTGGGGACAATATCGCTTCTTCTAGTGTCTACCGCGGACGTAAACGAAATGTCAGACATAAAACCTGCAGACCACGGTCTAAAAACTCGTATAATAGCTTTGACATAGAAATGCACTTTGTAGAGCTTGATTGGTATATTTTTAAACGAAGCTTGCGTAAGCTTAAACTGAAGTCAACCTATAAATCCAGGTGTAGACTGATTCGAGATATTCCCTTTCATAAATGTGGCGAAAATTATAATACGGAGATGAGAGAAAATGTCATTGAAGACAAATAATTTGCACGAGAATATATAAGGTATATTCAAAATGTCTTGTTTTAGTCATTAAGTAAATACTAATCAAATGGAAACTCATTTCGGATCATGAAAATAAGAACAAATATTCATTGTTTTGATTCAAATATTTTTTATATATTTGTTTCGGAAATCAAAATGTATGTTAAACATTTTTTCGTTAGTCAGAATAGACTGCAACGGAAAACAAAAACATCTTTAGAAATGTATTGATGAAAATCTGTTTGAACTTGGTAGGTACAAATGGAGCTTCTGACGTAAAATTAATCTATTCAATAGACTTTTTCTATTCCAGAATAAAAATTGTATTTGAAATAAAAGGTTTATTTTGAGGAAACATTGTTTTTTTCGGAAAAAAATGTTTTGACTTTCTACTTTTGCAACTATATTGAAAAAAAGGTGTGAATCTTTCAAAGAAAGAAATGAAACAATCAATTTCACAAAGGTAACTCTATACAAATATGTGTAAATCATGCAAAGAAGTAACTTGTGTAGCAATCCTGTGAATAATATCTGATTCAATTCCATAACGAATTCAGAATACAGAGAAAAGTGTTATAATTCAGAGTTCATATAAAATATTTTGTTTCGAAAGTATTTTTCTTTCATGTAATTCAATATTTATATGAAAGTAGATGTTTCTGCAACGCTTTTTCTTCCAGTTTGTGTCTGGAAATTACTTCTTTGTATGATTTACACATCCTTGTATGGAGTGACCATTTTGGTAAGACCTCGTTAGACATTATCTCGCACAAGTTTCGACTTCTGAGGGTTGTCGTTCGTAGAGGTGCGACAGCTGGTTAACAGAAAAACAGAAACAGATAAAATTTATTGCTTTTTTCTTTTATTGGAAAGATTCCCATATTTTTTGCAGATGGAGAAGTAGAAAGTCAAAACCTTTCTTTCACAAAAATTATGCCTCTTGATGCGTGCTTCACTAACGAAGTTAGCATCATCAGATGCTGATTGTGCTAACTTGGTTAGCATCTGGTGATGCACGTGGTTCCTGAAACGGGCGTCAAGAGACAGTATTTTACTTCTGGTGTGAGACAAAAGCTTCCAATAGAACCTGAGGAATAAATATTCACTTATATTACTGGTTTATTTTCATTTATGGTAATGGGTATTACTGGAAAATCTTTTAAGAAATATTTTTATTGCACTCTTTCTAAAAACATATGCCTGTACAAATTGAACAGGGAATAAAACTATTTCGAATTTCAATTCTGCCATGAGAATTCAAAATGAGTAAGTTGAGTATTTTAGAATGATTTGATACCTAATGCTTCACATGTTTCAGTTCTAGTAATTTATTCACCTAATCTGGGAAGATATTGTTAAATGTTGAGCTGCATCCTATAAAAACAGGCTTTTAACGTTATTATCAATAAAATGATTTCATTATTTATTTTTTCGTGGAGTATTACTATTACTGTTGATTTTTATATATGATTCATTTGAAAAATATTGGGCCTCTTCAATAAGTTGAAATTTTAGCCATGGTTTGTATAAAAATTAATCAAGTTTTAGGGAGTGTGTCTGAAAACTTCTTTCACAAAGTTCACCAATGATGATTTTCGAAATGTTCGTTGCATTGTGAGTTTGGGAAATATAGTATTTCGATGAAGGAATATCTGAAATGAGTAATGTCACAACATACTAATGACGGAATTGAAATACTTGGAACTAATATATTGAAAAGAAACTGAGAGATGAAATTCAAACTGTTTAGAGAACACTTGATTTTTCAGAAACGCGCGGAAGGGGATGAAAGAAACAAGATGGAGATGGTTAGCGGTGGAAAATAAATGAAGATCACTTACCGTCAACGGTATCAATCATCATTCCGCTATATGGATGAGAAACGTGGACAAGCGGTGCAGCTGAAAAGAGAAGACTACTATAGGATTAAAATTTATTGACACTCCACCACGATGTGACTATCAACAAAAAGGCCGGAAGGGAAAAAATGGAAAATAGATCAATTTTATTATATTCAGTAAACTGACTCAATCTGAAGTGCCTACTTATGTTCGAAGCGGGTGCAACAAAACTGGTGAACAAATTAATTCGTTGGTTACAAAAAGTGTATTCGCAGTATTATGAAATATTTAAGCATAAGTAGGACCCATCTGCAAGTAACAAATTTGACGAAGTTTATTAAAAAGAAGGTATGAATCACAATATGAATTTAATCAGCAAATTTGTGTACAGCTGCAAATTCAATATAGCACTTTTCATTGAAACTTCATTTTTCTATTTTATAAATTCGGAGTTTTTTGAACCACATTCGAGAATCAACTGATTTTAACCAAAATACCATAAATCTTGCTTTTCCATGAAGAAATGATTATAGAATAAATTAAATTTTTCGTTCAATATCAAATTTCAAAGTAATTCGAAACAGAAGTAATAAATTTTCAGTTCAGTGAAGAAATCAGGAAGTGTTATAACATAAAATTCACTCATTTTGAAGACATATTGGCACTTCAGACATTGGACATGCTCGGTAAAAGTCGAAAGCTGATCTATTCTCAATTTTTTCAATTAATTTGATATTTTTGCAACATTTTCGGACATAGTGGAGTGCCAATGAGCTATGAACATTTTCAGAGAAACGTATGAAAGAGACATCAGTTATTTTGAGAAAACTAAAAATGAGACTATCAAATTTGAAACAATCTTGATCTGAAGGTATCATAAGACTATATAAAGAATTTCTGAAAAGTTATACTCGCTTAAAGAAATGAAGGAAATGGTTTACATTCTGTGTATAGAAAATAATAAGGTGAAATGATTCAAATATGTTTCTCTGTCAAAAAATAATAAGGTTCATAGCAGTAAAAACAAAAAGGTTTGATTCATTATTCAGGCTGCATTTATTATTATTTTGTAATAATAGTATACAATTAACTAACAATTTTGATTTTATCACTTGAAATAATTGGATTTCCTACAAAGATGACCCCTCATGCTAAATGTAACATGGATATAAGATAAAATAATTATAGACTATGAATTTTCTGAAATAGGTGATTTTTAAAATCACATGAAAAAAATTCGAAATAGAAGTGAAAGATATCATTGTTAGACATCTTTAGAAACTTCAACACCAGGTGATAATGAAAATATGATAATTCCAAAACAAATTAAACCATAGCCACAAGTAGGTACTCTTTGCAGATATGTCTAATACTGTAAAATTACGCGACTACTCTGACCGTTTGACATATAACCTTTTCACATATAGTCTTTTAAATGATTTGATATAACATTTTGTTAATATCCAGACGTTTAGGTACAAAATATATTATGTGAGTTAATATTTGCAATCTCAGCAATTGTATCTCCATTTAAAGAAACTGTAAATAAAAAAGCTTTGTTACAGGTACGTATAAAAAATCATAAAAATGTTAATGTATTTCAATTATTGCAATACTATTTGACACAGCTTTTGTATTTGTTCATAACAATTTTTGAACACTTAAAATGTAAACTAAGAAAATATATTAAGATAGCTTTCATCAATAAAAAAAATTTTGAACTATCAAAAACATTGTTCATTGTTTCACTCATGTTTTTAATTATTTCAATATCTTTGAATGTCGTTCATAAATAAATGGAAAATAATTTTCCAGCGAATAGATTTTATGTAAACCTTCAGTTCAGTGAAAAATGAAAAATAAAATTTCTCTTTCTATTTAGGAGAAAATGCAAGTCAATTAAAGAAAAATTAAGAGAAAAATGCAATACAAAATGTTTGAATAGAGGAATTTCCCTTATATTCCTATATTCAACTACTCACCAAATATATACCGAAATATTTCTTTATTGAAGCGACCATTTTTACCTGTATTTTTACAATTCAATCTGCAATGATTTTCGAGATATTCGCAAAAAACAAATCAATTTTTTTATCAACTCAATACTTTATAACTTTGAAACTATTTATTCGTAATTTCAAATCGGAAATTACGAACCGAATGACACCTCTATCACAATTTTTGTTGAAGGCAAACGAAAATCATGTGAAATGCCATTAATGAACTTATGTTATATGTGGCCTAGATATTACATTGGGCACGCTTGATCTGCGACAGGGTGAAATGTACCTCGTCTTTGCCAACTAAAACGTTTCGACCTGAGCGTGGCCAGCCTTACGGGAGATGTAAAAAGACCAGCGAGCTGAGGGTCTAACCTTTTGGACAACAGGCAGATAAAAGTCAATCATCCGGCTTCGCGGCTTAAACCATCGTATCACCTGACGGTGGATTGAATGAGTGAAACAAACCACTCCCATCGGTGTATATGTATACTACTTAATTCACAGCTATTTCCAAGTAATTTTTCTCTAACAAGAAATAATACTAGTTTCAATGCAGTCGGGAATATGGAAATGATCAAAATGAGAATGACAAAAATCTCCAGATGCATCCATTCGTTCATTACGCAGTTTCCTCTGGAGATTCAAGCAATCCGCTCCGCCTCCGTAGCCGTAGCACGAGCTAATTAGCAATAAAATGGTCGCCGTTCCAGCTTTCCAGGGCGCATCTTAATTAATTTCAATATTTTAGCATTCTCGTCCATTCCAACGATCATAACTAGGATCTGTGGTGGGTACATTCTTTATTAATTACATTCCGCCTCCACAACAGAGAGTGACTGCTCGGTTTCCTAATTACGATTAGGCCGCCAAAGCGTTGCAATCGCCTCGCAATATGCCACCTAATGGATACGAGCCCATAACTCATCCGAACAACGGGTCAAATTAATTTAGACTTTGGGGAATGGCTCGTAATCATCGATGTGGAAAGTGATGGACGAGTCTGGAACGACCCTTTATTCGCCATGACTCAATTTAATAACGTTCGCCAAAAATTTCCCGACGAGGTGAGACGAATTACAGGAAGAGCGGTTACGAATGTAAAATACTGTAAAGTATTCAACAGATATTTCATAAAGGGCGTTCCAACGACCACAACGCCTTTGGCAGGGTTATACATTTTCGGGGAGAACGAAATAATGATCTGAATCAATTTCATTTTTGAAGAACTAGGTTGGGATGGGTCCAAAGTAAGTGGGTCTACTCAAACTCCACCAATCAACTACGGATTATCAACGAAGGTGATAAGCTCTGCTGTTTCAACATCTTCCGAGTCTCTTTAGGCTGTAGTCCAACAACTGTTTAGTGACATTCCACGATAGGTGTATGAATATCTTGGAATTGGGTAGAAGTAGCCAGCGGTGAAGTAGTATTAGATAATGGCAATCTCAAATAGTCCGCAAGGCGACTTTATGTCACCCAACAGTACAAAAAAATATCTGAATTCCATAGAGTTATATTCATGCAACAGCTCCACGTATAAACATATGAAAAATATAGTGATACAGTTGTCTAAAATATTGAAGGCAATAATTTAGCAAAAACAAATTTACTTGTTCCTTCTATAAATATATTTGCAATTTAAAAATTTGATTTCAAAATGAAATATCGCTATCGTGATTCGAGTTTGAGAAATTTTTTATGTCAGAAATTTCAGAAAAGTAGAATGAATTGATAGAATTGTTAAAGAAGTAGATTTGCAATTCTTGCACTAATACATATTAATAAGTTGTCTTTAAATAATTTAATTGGCTTGCTAGCGGAACTACTTGGAATTTATGTTTTACGCCACGATTACAGTCTAATTTCATTAATAAATTCGTTTTCTTTGTTCACCATTCACATATACACACATAGGTAATATCATAGAATGTATCTCCATATTAAATACATATTTCCAAAACAAAAAGGAAAACAAAAAATAATTTTCTCAATTTTCAAAAAAAAATGTGAGGATCGGCCTATGGCTTTGATTCTCCTAAATTAGGGAATGAATACAATTACGTAGTGTCATAGATGATATGAGTAGATTTAACCTCGTGACATAAAGTCATAATTCTATGAATGAATTGAGTTCTTCATCTTGCAACGTTATCCAGATAGGTACTGAAGAGTCAATAAGGCAAGTGTCTTGTTCCGAAACAAAGACGTCCAGCATTGAGGATGACAGTGCCCCATGTTGGTAAAATATCGCCTCTTTCATCCTGTGAATGATATCTGATTAAATTCCAAGTGAATAGAAAAACGTGTAAATTTCTTATCTTTTCTGATCAATTATTATGATATAATTATTATGAAAGATAAAACAAACTTCTCGATACAAGTAATCATAGAATTCCTAGGATGCTGTGTACGAAACTGCTAATTTTCAACTGAAGTAGCGAATTCTTTACGCAAGATGAGGGACTGCCAATGGCATCGCCACTCCATATATATAGAGTGGTTTGAAACTCTGGCCATTGAAGAAGCCCCGAGTCTGGTTGAGATACATAGACGACACCTTCATAATATGGAACCATGGAAATGCAGAACTAGACACTTTCCTGAAGCACATCAACAACGTAAGTCCTTCCATCACTTTCACCATGGAGAAGAAAGTCTACAACGAATTGCCTTTCTTAGACGTTATGGTGAAGAGGACCGACACTAAATGAGAAAAAACTGTATATCGAAAACCCACTCACACAGAACAGTATCTGAACAAGAAATTCAACCACCATCAATCGACTAAGAGAGGAATCATCAAGAATCTACTAGACCGTGCTTTTGGTCTCTGTAATACAAAGGAAGGTCTCGAAAAGGAACTAGGCATCATCAAAAATGACCTACAAACGGAATGGTTACTCCACAGTGATGGTAGAACAGGCCTTAGCTTGAAGACAGTAATGCTCCGGAAGGAAGAGAAGCCGCCACAACCAGTACTTGTACATCAGAGGATTACCGGAAAGTATAAGAAGGATTGGTTCCAATTACAACATCAGGACCTGCTTCAGATCTGGAAACACTATCCGTAGCAGCCTTACAACAACCAGGCCACCAAGCGCGGACTGTGATTCCAAGAATTGCATTTACCGGGTACCCTGCGAGTGCGGAGAATCATTCATCGGGGAAACTAAGAGGTCATTGAAAGTTTGCATTGCTGAGCGTAAGAAAAACACACAGCGAGGAGAAACCAGCAAATCCGGAATAGCAGAGTATGTTTGGACTCATCAACATAACATCAAGTAGGCTCAAGCTGAAATCATCCACAATGAGGAACACTGGTTCAGGAGATAATTCATAGAAGCCATGTATATTTTGTCCAACAACGCCTTTAGTGAAACTAGCGTAGAGATACCTAACATATGGAAACCTCTAATCAAGCGAAAAACGACCAATTCACGCCAAACGGTCACCTCCCGCAAAAAACCAATAAAGCGGAAGAGGGAACAGATCTTGGAGGAATAAGTCCAGTTATCACCCGAATACGATTGTGGATACTAACAATCGACACGTAGTGACATAACTTGGTTGGAAATCTTTTAATTTTTATTCTTCATTTTTGTTAATAATTTTAATTTTGATTTTTCAGCTTTTATCATTATTTAAATTTTCATTTGTTTGATTGTTGCTTGTGTGTTATTTCTTTGTAATTTCAGCTTTTGTTTATTAAAATTGTTATTTTCGGTTAATCTTATTAATTTTTCAATTGTTTTTTTCAGGGTTTTCAAATTAATTTATATTATATTAGAAAATAAAAGTCAGAACTGATGAAATACACCACAAAACATTGTCAACCACATTCAAACAAATGTCTCATTATTTATTTCATTATAGGTGGATGTAGAAGTTTTGGTCACTCCTGCTATGGTGGAATAGGAAAAAGAAATCCAGGATTACTGAATGCGTCTAATAATTTTGAGAAACCTGAATATATTCTACCTTCTATATGGGGTCCATTTAGATCCAATCAACTTCAAATACGAAATCCACCAAAAATGGGACAACTTTCTGCAATCATCGCTCAATGGGTGAGTAGCCGAACTTTCTGAAAATTATCTTTTTTGTTTGTGGACTCAATGTTTGTTGCTGTATTTTGGTTGTTCAACCTGCCACCATCTAAAAGATAAACAAAGCTGAATCAATATAGAATCTGCTAAAGTGTAATGAAGACAAACTGAAAAGCTCACCCTTACTATAAACTAATGAAGATTTCAGTTGGTTAATACATTTCCGCATTCACAAATTTTGACAAGTTACTGACTATTTAGACTCTTCGGTGTATTATATTACGTATCTAGTAATTTTTCGAAGTGAACATTTTACTTGGTCCTACATTACACCTCAGCAGATATTTTATTAATTTTGAAATTTCCGACAATATTATTGATGAATATGATAGAACTGACTGATACTTGATGAAAATCAGTTATGACGTATTCAAAAAACACACTTCATTGTGAGATTTTCACTTGAAAGTTCACAAAACCGCGACACGTGTTTCGCGTTGCAATAGCATCGTCGGGATTCAAAATACTACATTATTACGTCACAATACTGAACTATTCTAGCGCGAATACGATGCGGAGTTCGTTAAATAGTCTTATTTTTGTTGCGAGAATCATTTTAATGTAGGTACCTATTACCGTGTTAGGGAGCATACGTTGAAAAGTAAGATCTTTCTCAATTTCTGAGAGTTGTCATTCGTATGGGGGTGACAGCTGATTAACGAAAAAACAATTTCTTTTAAGAATAGAGTGATACAAATTTCATTTATTATTGTATCCCATCAGCTGCAGGTAGGTTCGAAATATTTTGATGCAGTTCACAACCAACAGTGTGACAGTTGGATGTAAACTGTTAGATATAGTTATCAATCAAATGATAACAATTTCATAAATATTATATTCTTCATTTTCAACATTAGATGTGTAAATGACATTAAACCAAAATAACTATAGCCAAATTCACAATTAAACATCATAGCATTCATTAATTCATCAGAATAATCTTATAAAGAACGCTGATTTATCATTCAGTATACCGTCCTTCCCATTCTATACAAAATATAATCCTTTTATCAATACGAATACTTTGTGGAATTTTCAATAAATAGGGGATTTATGTTAGCACAACACTCCCGAATGGTATTCTCTTAATGTTCTTCGTTTGCAAATGGTATGTGCTTATACACTTTGTGTTGCAGACAACCCCATAAAAAAAAGTCCATCGGAGATAAGTCTGGTGATCTTGGTTGCCAATAATCTTCCCAATTTCGTCCTATCACTTCACCCTTACATTTCTGACACACTGTTTCTCTTCTACCGTTTGGTGGATCGATGCCCCGTCAAGCTGATACCACAAATTTTGTCTAACACATGTCTGTACATGTCTGTATTCAAATTTCCTCTAAAAAAATATGGTCCAATTATTTGGTTATGTAATAACCCATACCACACATTTGTATTGAATGAATATTCGTCACGGCATTCTATTACTATATTTGGATTATTGTTGGACCACCAGTGACAATTTTGGGAGATAACTATTCCTTCGAGTGGAAGTTGCCTCGTCTGTCCATAAAATCCTGTAGGGAAATGCGATACCATTTTCTCTCTCACCTTGAAACTAAAATGAAAATACTTCTCGAATATCGAAATCTCTTTCTTTGAGAATGCAAATGAACTTTGGCTTATAGAGATGGATGGATGCCAACCCCTGTATCTTTAATAATACTCCTAATATTAGTTTTACCGTTTTCAACATCGCTCAAAGATTGAGTTGTTCTTCTTCATTGTACTTTATTGGATTATATGGTTTCTTGAAACGATAGTCCACAGAGACAGTTTCTTTAAATGTTTTCAATATCCTTTCCACGATTCTAAAGTAAATTTTTTCCTGGATGTCGGTGATTGAAAATACAAGCAACATCTCGATATGGCACATTCTACCGCATGAAAGAACAATTTCCACTTTATTTTATGTGGATGACATTGTACATGAAACTTGTTTGTGTAATGTAAATGTACGTGTTTGTAAATGTACGAAAATCTGTATACAAAACAACTCGATTCATTAAACACAATAATTGAACATCAACCAAAATTAAATATTTGTTTCAAAAGCCTACTAAAGGAAAATTTCATTTCGATTTGATCAGTACCTAGTATTCACTTCACGACATGTTGCATTAGTCTTGTAATGTTTAATATCACGAAATTGTATATCATGGTTAGTACAAATCGCTAGAACGAAAATCTTTTGAAACTGTAGATCAATGTTTAGTTTAGTTCGACAGTAGCATATGAAAAAAGGAAAGAGGCTGTTTTTCAAGCACAAACTGACAACGTAGAAAAATTTTCATTATATCTAATGATAAAAAACTTCCATATGTCGCGAACTATATACAGTGTCACACATAAAGTCCCCATCAAATGAGATTTTTTTTGTTCATCTCTTCAAGTAACTTTTGATATCTCCATTAGGTTGTGCTTTAAAAATGATGCCAAATGACATGCATATGACCGATCAAGTGATTTTTCTTCCCTGTCAAATTTGACATTTTTTCCAAAAAATGTTCAGAAAAGCAGTTATTGCTCGAAATTTCGAAAATCGGTAAAGAGAAAAGATGATTGTTTTTTCATTTTTTACCCATATACCAATTTTTAGCTCTCTAGTACAAATTTAGTTTTTTTACAGTTTTTCGAAAATTTGACATTTGCCGATTTCTCAAATTTAGCCAAACCTCAACAAAGTTAGTGCTTTATGCCTAACTTATCTTTCCAACGCATTTTTATTACCAATTGCAATTCTAAATACAACTTATTTCGCAAAAATTTAAAACACCAGAAAAAATTATGCCAAAAATGATGCAAAGTTGATACAGTTTTTAAAAACAGATAAATATTTCACTTTATTTCTACTTTTTGCGAAATAGCTTGATACATAAGCATAATTAAAAAACAATATCAATGAAAAGTCAATAATTTATTCT
>WOGN01000824.1:0-19976 GCA_015342105.1 Leptinotarsa texana | reverse complement strand
CAACCTTGACAGAAATCTTATGGACAGCCTTGATGGATATCTTGTGGACATCCTTGATGGACATCTCAGGGGAATCCTTGGATATCTTACAGACATTCTTGATGAACATCTCAAGGAAAACCTTAACAGAAATCTTATGGACAGCCTTGATGGATATCTTACAGAATTCATGATGGGTATCTTAGGGTCAATCTTGATAAACATCTCAAGAACAAACTTGACAGAAATCTTATGGACAGCCTTGATGGATATCTTGTGGACATCCTTGATGGACATCTCAGGAACATCTTTGGATATCTTACAGACATTCTTGATGGGTATCTTCAGGTCAACCTTGATGAACATTTCAAGTACAATCTTGACAAAAATCTTAGGACAGCCTTGATGGATATCTTGTGGACATCCTTGATGAACATCTCAAAGACATCCTTGGATATCTTACAGACATTCTTGATGGGTATCTTTTGGTCAACCTTGATGAACATCTCAAGTACAACCTTGACAGAGGTCAACCTTGATGAACATCTCAAGGACGACCTTGACGAAAGTGTTATGGACGTTCTTAATGGACATCTCACAGACATTTTTGATGGATATTTTGAAGAGAACCTTGATGGATATTTTACGGACATGGATTCATCTTCGATGGATATCTTATGGCATCAGACACTCTTAGCGGATATCCTGAGGACTGCTTTGATGCATATCTGGTGGACACCTTTGCTGGGTATTTTACGGACCAATCCGGGATATTCATCAGACATCGATAAGTATTCTTTGGAACTGAATTAAACATCCATTGTAAATCCGTGAAATCCATAATGGATATCCATCAGATGTCTGTGTGCTGTTTGTATTGTATTTTTTAATTTCAGATTGGGATTCCTATCATGATGATATGATAGTATTATTTTTGTATATAGTTTAATGAACATTGTTGAAAACAGTTTTTGAAGGTATTAAAAAATGATAGTCTCATTTCAAGAATAAAAATTTTATTCAGGTTTTACACTGAAAATCATGAAGTTGATTTTCGTCAACTGATTCAAATATTCTCAACATTATTACAACTTTTTGTAGTCTTCAAGTAGGAAATTATGAAAAAGACGAAGTATAGAATAAGTATGAAAAATTAAAAATGCTTCAGCCTATAAATATCACCCCTAATGGAAGTCATTGGAATCAACTACTCAAAATTCTAAAGTCAAATTCTCACAATATAACAGTTATGACCTAACCTAAGATGCCAATCGACAAATCAAATAATGAACATAAAAATACATTGGCACTTCTCATCACATAATATTACAACAGGAAATGCGGGTTGCACTTTTTTTCACTTCTGATAAAATTCCTGAATATTGACCGTGGGGTCGAACTTTATTTCAACGTCCCCTAATTCGTTTTTAGCCTTCTGTGCATTTTCCAAAATCCGCCTTAAATTCACTTCTGTATCGTTTGTATGCAAGGCACATCTGAAAAAAATAAATATGGATGATGTTCAACATTAAAAAAGATTACGTCATTAGTTTTAAATGTCAACTTCAAAGTAAACATATACAGGTTGCCAACCATTGCCAACTCCGTTATTATTGATGCTACGAATTCGGTTAAATGGGCAAACTAGGCCATTTTGAATAGCCTCGATGCCGAAACAAAAAAAAACAGTCGCGTTTTCAAAATATTTCATAAAATAATAATTTATTTGAATGCAACACTCAACCGTGCATTTCTTAAATGCCCCCCCTCCATTTATTTTTTGAACAGGTCAACTCAAAGAATTGGGATAAAATTAATGCAAGTGTGAGGTATTTTTTTGATAAAACTTAAGGTTTTCGAGAAAAACTCAAAATCCTTAAATTTTGACCTTCGACCCCGAATAACTTCTGAAGCGCTTATGGGACAGATTGGGACTTTCAAATTTTTATTTTTTATTGTAAAATAAAGGTCTTCACCAAAATTTAGCTCTGTCGCAATTATCGTTATTTCATTACTGTTTTCAAGTCTAAATTGACCGGACTATATAACTTCTATTCATTATATGCGAGCGCTTTCGACAGCTGGCAGTGCTATCATCTTCCTGGTTCTACTCAGACTGAACATTTTATCTCCTTGTTTGTTCTTTTATGTGGTTAGACGCCTCAGTGCAGGTAAATTTGCCTGTATTTGAGTTACATCAGGTAATATCTTCGGTGTTGAATTTTCTCTAAGTTCACTGTTTCTAGAAATATGTATTGCATTGTGTAGTATATTGAATGTTAGATCTTGTTGTGTTCTCCCAGATGTCCATAAGGTTTCCCTTATTGACTTGTTTTATGAGTTCTATATTCTCTGATGGGGGAAAGTTATGTTTTCCCCACCAGAGAACATAAAACAAGTCAATAAAGGAAACCTAAACATCCATAAATATAAAAGTCATAATTCACTTATCGAGGAACACATACAAATCAAAACACAAGACCTTACGTTCAATATACTACACAATAAAATACAAATTCCTAAAACCAGTGAACGTAGAGAAAATTCAACACAGATAATGTTACCTCAAGTAACTCAAATACAGGCAAATTTGCCTGTAAGTACCTGCACTGAAGCGTTCTAACCGCATAAAAGAACAAACAAGGAGATAAAATGTTCAGTCTGAGTAGAGTCAGGAAGTTATTAGCACTGCCAGCTGTCGAAAGCCCTCGCATATAATAAATAAAAGTTATGAAGCTTCAAATCCTTTTTGTGACATATGTCAATAATGAAAATGTATATTTATATGTAATTAATTTGGACTAATACAAAACATTTGAGTATATATCACAAATATAGTTGCATTCTCAAGCAAACATACGTAGATGTTTTTATTTTTACTCTGTTGGTAACGTTAACTAAAATGTAGACTAGCTAACTAGCTAACTTGAGGGACTTCCTCTCCGATCGCGACAGAGGATAATTGTGCCGATAACGACTGTACTCAAAAATGACACGTAATTGTCGTGGTCGGAGAGGAGTCCAAAAGTGAGGTGTTTTTTAAGAAATAAATTCGATTTCGAATAAATATTGAAGTGAAAGATATTTTTTGAGGACTGGCGGCTCCCTACGCCGGTAACCAGGCTGGATGTCCACGGATTCGACGAGGTCTTCAATGCGATAATGGACGTGTTATTTGTGAAAGTCATATTGAGAGAAAGGTTAAGAGCGGCAGCATTGCCTTGATAAAGACAACCGCGCCCCCGGACGAAGCTTCTGTTCACTATGGACAGGAGGAGTCTGGCCAAATGTATCTGACTGAGAAGCAACAGCCATAATTATTAAAGAAGAAGAAGCTAACTTCAGGGTGTCGTTTTTTTCGTGACAGTGTGCGCCAGATCATGAAAATTCACTCTCTTCATGTTTTCCTAATGCGCCAAAAGAAGTGTAACTTCAAAAAGCTGATTCTGACATTTTCTAATAACTTTTTTAAACCTTTTGTAACTTTCAATCATCCACTTTCTCTTGCAACAGAAATCAACACAAATTTATTGATTCTGAAGTCCTGGCAATATGAAATAGGTACTTTGAAAACAGTATTCAATCAAATTATTCAAAATGATTTTTTATTTTGTCCCCCTGACAACATCAATCCTGTTTCAAATGAACCTGTCTTGGATTGTTTTATTTTCTTCAGAAAACCCGCGAAATGAAAAAAAAGCTTAATTTTGTAGTTTTTTCAAATTGAATTCATGACAAAAATTAAAAAAAAAACTCATCTAAACCTGGCCAACCCATCATCAAATTCAGGATAAAACCGTTAAATTCGAGTTTTTCAAAAACGTCTACTCCCAAGTACTTCATGTCTGGCAAATTTATACCAAAAAGTTTGCGCCGAACAAAAAGAATAAAGGAAACAATAAAATCCACTTACTTTCCTTCCCCGAAATGGGAATAATCCTGGATAGCAGCCCCGCATAAATAGCACATTTTGGCACCGCAGTTGCAAGTCATTTTGTTGCAGCCTGACGTTTTGATGAAAGGTTTATAACAGCTGTAGCAAGTTCTGGACGAAAAGAGAGATGTCCGTGACTCAAAGTGAATGTATTTCAAATGGCGAGTTGTTCACCGATAATAAAAATCGCAGAATTGGACCAATATTGATGTTTCGTTCATTTATTCAGTCACCTTCAGGTCATATTCAAATATTTTTAAATGTGACAGTAAATAGATGATTGCGATTCAAATACGATCAAAATGATTTAGAATAGGCAATTTCCAACTTGAAATCAGAATCACATAGAATGAGTTGTTTGAAACTTAAATTCTGAATCTATTATCAGAATTCAATATCCAGAAAACTTTCAGGTCTTCATTATGTTGACATTCAAAGTCAGAAGAATTCTAATTCAGAATCAGAATCTTTTGTTTGAAGTGAAAGTTCGGAATTTTGACTTTCGATGCAGAATTTCTAGTCTGAATTGGATTGAATGTGAGCCCCTGAAGCGAGTCATTTTTATTTCTCGTTAAGAATTATAAGAATTCAAACTTCAAAGTCAGAATTCTGACTATAAATTCTACTTCAAAGTTGGAATCTTGGGTTTGAAATAAAAGTTTGGAACTTTTGACTTTAAAAGCAGAATGTCCAGTCAAAATTACATAAAACTTGAACCTTTGAGGCACGCCATTTCGATTTCTCATTAAAAATGGTAACTTTTAATATGAATTCCGGCTTTCAACCCGAAATTTCACCTAAGTCAGAATTTTGACTTTGAACTCAAGATTCTGATTGAATTGGGAATTTGAAGTTCACAGTCAGGATTCTAACAAAAAATTCTACTTTAAAGTCGAATTCTTGGATTTGAAATCAAAGTTCGGAACTTTGACTTTCACGGCAGAATTTACAATTCAGTCAAAATTATCGAAAATGTTAGCCCTTGAAGTGCAAAAGTTTGACTTTCCATAAAAAATGATAACTTTGAATATGAATTCTAACTTTCTACCCGACATTCCAACTACGAAGTCAGAATTTTGACTTTGAATTCAATATCCTGATTGAACTGGGAATTGAAGTTCAACGTCAGAATTTCATGTTCCTTGGTAGGTTTATAACCTTCCACAGTCTGAAAAATTAACAAATATAGATCAACAGAGAATTCGCTCAAGAATAATGAAGGGCAAACGGAAAAAACATCAAGAAAAATCAATACCACCTCAAAATGAAGTCTTTCACATAATTTTATGCTTTGAATCGATGTTCTGACTTGTGAGCTCATCAAATAGGCCATTATTTTACATGAAATTAATGATATGTCTGAATAAGCTCATATTCGATGCACTTCCGACTTTGAATTCTGAATTTTGACTTTGAAGTGGAAAATCTCATTTCGTCATTGTAACTCCAACTTATTCACATTAAAAATATGGATTATAAATGAAATAAAAGTGTTTCAAAACCCCTTTACCCTTTCATATTTCAATTTATGAAAAACTTCAAACCCTTCGAAAACCTTCGTATATTTAAATATTGCAAGTAGGATGACTGAATAAACAGCCGAAACGTCAACATTACCAGATCAATATTTCTAGTTCACAAAAACCTCTCACCTCGTCAAAGCTTCAGTCATTTTGTTCTCGATAAAGGTCCTTCTTCTCACGTCCTCATCGTACTCGATTTCGTTGCACCGCAACGGAATATGCGACTTGTGCCTGCATTGCCTGCACGACTCGATCAAACATTCTTCGTTGATGCACTTGAAAATCTTCTCGTTCTCGGGCAGGACCATGGCAAAGTCGCAGAAGGGACAAGTCTCGAGGCCGTCGACGTTCGCCTTTTTTATCTCCTCGCTCGCAGATCTTTGAGTCAGACGTTCGAAGATATTTTTCGGTAGGACCATCTACGGAATAGAAGGATATCGGTGTATGACAATTATAATGATATTGTTGTTTATTCGTTCTTTAGGATCATACGTGATGACACTGAAGTCAATAATGAAATATAGTTGTTAAGGAAACAAATCAGTTGAGTCAGATATGTGTATATGTGCAGTGCAGTGTGTTCCTTGAAACGAGTGTCAATGGTTCTCTTAGTCTGACCGACATATTTTTTGTCACAGCTTATTTCCTATATTCCGGACTTCCCATTTTCCGAAATCTTATCTTTAGGGTTACCCAACATTTGTTAAAGTGAGCATGAAGTTCTGAAGGCTATGTTCTATGACCGTTCTCCAAGGTGAGTTGAGCAAAACTAGATATTTCTGTTCTCTCAAATCGGATGTGCGGCGTGTTCTTTGAAAAGAGTTCTATTGGCTTACTTAGTCTGACCAATATATTTTTTCTCGCAGTTTTCACAGCTTTCTCATTAATCAAAAAACTGAAGTCAATGCAAATGAAGTCACGGGTATTAGCTTATTAAAAAATATCAAACAATATATATAAAACAATAATTAGATTATATAATGATTATATGAATTTATATGAAATTGATGGACATGGCGACATCTTAAGATTACTACAAAATATTGGACATGAGGTTAAAAAAATTCTACCAAAATAACTTCACTTTGGGAAACAACAAGCATAGGAAAAGGCAAATAATTCTTCAGCTTGGTTCCTTTCTCTACAAATCTCTCTCATTATTGCTTCCTCCATCTCTTTCTCTCCTCTTCCTTGAGATCTGCTTTCACTATCTCAATATTTTCTGTATGTTTCTCTCTTGCTACTATATTTCCCGCTTCTTCATCCTGGCTTTCTTCTCATTTTCGTAGAAAATATGCCCTTATCTATCATCCAATTCCAATAATGTCGATACATCAATGAGGTTAAGTAGAGCGCCATCTGCCCGCGAATAGATCAATCAATTATGTTGATATGTCAAGGAGTTACGTACAGCGCCATCTGCCCGCGAATAGATCAAGCAATAATGTCGGTATATCAAGGAGGTTACGTACAGCGCCATCTGCCCGCGAATAGGTCAAGCAATAATGTCGGTATATTAAGGAGGTTACATACAGCGCCATCTGCCCGCGAATAGGTCAAGCAATAATGTCAATAATTCTATCAAATACAGATCCTGAGCTTGAGAGTTAAAAAAAACTGACATACAAATAAACATACATACATACAGCTGAAGCTAATATAAGGCGTGTAAAAGCAACAATTTTCAGAATAAGCTCAGGTGACGATCTGTGGAATAATGGAAGAGAAACACAGTATTTGAAATACAATGAAAAGCAAAATAGCGAATGGGGCAACTCACCTGCAAAGTTTGAAAGCTGAACTCGGCCCCGCAATTGTTGAAACAAGGGAATTTGATTTCCCCTTTACCGATGACGTTTTCCGTCCCCGTTTTGACGCAATCCTTGCAGAAGACGCAATCCTTCATGCAGAAATAGCACTCTTCGGGAATCAGCTCATCGTCAAAGCAAGTCTGACACGTTTCAAGGAGGTTGTATTTTCTAGCTTCTTCTTTGGCAAGTCGATAGGAATCGTCCCTCATTTTGATCATCCTCTTTATGAGCTTGCGGTTCCTCAGATAAGTCACCTGAAAATGTAATTATACAATATACAATTATAAAGTGAAGTGATGGATGCTCAATTTTTTGATTTATGAATCAATATTACCAAACAATCGACAGGGTTCCTTAATTTTTTCTATTGTTTTTTCCAGTTCAAAACTAGTTATTACAAAAAAACATTTCACTATTTTTCCCTCTATATCTCTATACCTATATTTCCCAAGAATACAGCTTTTTTCAGATCTACTTTTTCAATTTTCCAAAACTTTTTAATTACCATTTAAAGATTCTATATTGTTGAATATGACCCTAATTCTCTTTCCATATAATCCCATATATCTTTCAAAATCTTTCAATAAAACTAGATTCAATTCTAAATGTATTTTTTGGAGTTGGTATTTTTTATATCTTCAGCCCCCCGTCTTTCTTTTTCACTCTCCTAGCTTTCCTCTTTCCATTATCCTCTTTGTCACTTTCCATATCTTACGCTTTTCACATCACTCACTTTTTCCAAAGCTTTGTCCTTCAACACCTATTTATCTCGTTCCAAAACTCTATCTTTTTCCTTTTCAAATATATGTCTGTTTTGATATAGTTTTGTCAATTTTTTATCTTGTTTTCTCTACCATATTTCCCAGAATTTGCAGATTCCTTATAAAATCATCTCTCTTGATATCTCCCTCTGTTGTGACTTGCAGCTTCCGAATCATCTCTATATCCCACACTTCTTAGATTTTTTCTCTTGTTTTCTCTGTAGGTCTATTTATTTCCTAGTTTTTTCATCTCTATTATTCTTTAGATCCCTCATCTTTTCTCATCCAGCATATCTCTAGTCCAATCTCTCCAATTTCTAATTTTCCTGTTTTGATTCCTTTCTCTCTCTCTCTCTCTCTCTCTATCCAAGGTTTCTATATCAAGTTATTTCTCTTCTTTCCATTTTCCCACCCATTTTTTTATCCAGGGGGTTTCTCTTGTTTTCTGGGTTTGTCATCTATCATTCTCGTCTCTAATTCATTAGTATTGATGTGTCTACTTGTCCTTATTTTTTCCTCTAATTTCCTCATTCACATTCACTTCAAAGTCCCCTATCCAGTTTTCCCTCTCTTACTTTCCCTCAAATTCCCTCTCCACAATTTCTCTTTACCCTTTACTTCTCTCTTTTAGTATTTCTCTCCTATTTCTCTTTCAGTCTGTCCCTGTCTCGAGTCCCTTTCCTCTAGTTCTCTCTTAGTCTACCCCTCTCTTCTTCTCCCTTAGTCTCTCTTCCTCTCTTTTTCTCTCTCACTTTCACTCTCTTCCTCACATTTTCTCTTCCCCTTCCCAACCTAGCTTTTCATTAAGTTCAAATCCAACATCTCCCTACATTTTCTAATTCTTTCCTTTCCGTTTACTCAGTGTTACTGTTAATTTTTTTATGTTGTCTTACTAAATGTTCCACCACCATCACAGCTTTCTCATTCAGATATCCCTATCTCATGAAGATACCCCTCCTTACATTTTATTCATGGTTTTTTCTGACTCTCACCCCTATTTCTCTATTAGTCAGTACCCCTCTTCTTCTCTCTTAGTCCCTTTACTTTATTTCTCTTTCAGTTTATCCCTCTCCTAGTGTCTTTCCCCCATTCATTCTCAGTCTGTCAATCTCTTCTTCTCTCTGTCTTGCTTTTTTTCTTTTTCTACCTTTTCTCTCACTTCTCTCTCCCTCACATTCTCTATTCCCCTTCTCATCCAATTTATTTTACCTAATTTTTTATTTAGATGACATCCAACAGTTTGCCATTCAGATCTTTCTCTCTCTCTCTCTCTGTCTCTCTCCTATTCTTGCTTTACTGATTCTCTCCTTCCTATTTCCTCAAGTAACGCTTACTTTTTCAGTTTTCCTAACAATGTCCACAATCAATCCTCCAGCTTTCTCATCCAGTTTTTTTGCAGTCTCTCTCCCGAATTCCTCTCTTGGTCTGTCCCTCTCTTCTTCTCTCTTTTAGTCTCATTCCTTTATTTCTCTTTTAGTCTATCCCTCCCTTAGTTTCTCTAAACCACTTCTCTATTCTCTCTTAGTCTCTTTCTTTCATTTATCTTTTAGTCTATCCTTCTCTTAGTCTGTCCCTCTCTTCTCTCTGTCTTGCTTCCCTTCTTTTTACCACTTTCTCCTTTCTTTCTCTCACTTCCTCTCATGCATTTTTTCTATTTCTAGATAATTCATCCAATTTCTCATTATTTCATACATATCTGCTCATTCTTATAAATTATTTATTTAGTCCAATCTGTCTGTCATCCTCTTAGTTTTTCTCTCTCTACTTATGATCTCTTCAAAATTAAGAGTCTCCCAAGTATTTTTCTCCCTCCACCTTTCTCTCATTTCTCTGATACTTACCACTTGCAGCAAACCGACATTTGAGGTGTCCCCCTCCTGTTCGAAAGGCCGCGCCTTCTTCAGACTCCTGCCCAGTTTGTCGAGGCAATCGCACACCTCCACCAAGTTCTTATTTTTCCACTTGAACACTTTCTCGATGTAGCTCCTCCTCGTGAGACGGTACTGATTGAGGAGGAAAGCCATTGCGTACTTCACATCGTTCTCATCGACATCGTCAGCGAGGGCAAGTTTTCTCTTGGGATCGGAAAATAAAGTCACGGGGTCCGGAACAGCTTCCAGATACTTGTCGATGTTGAATCTGGTTTTGTAGATCGCCAGCTCGTCGTTTTCTTTTTTCGATCTGGAAAATGTGGGCTTTGTATTTCTTTGTTGCGACTCCAAAAGGGGCTATTTTGTTCAGGAATACATGGTTTATCATGTAACGCTATTCATTCTGGGTAATTTCGAATGAAACTAGTGCATCAATGATAAACACAAACTGTACTTTGGAATTATACAAATAAATTTATCGTAACCCCTATTCTGACACAATCATCATTGTTTCAAGCAGGAGTACGTCTGTAATTTTTAGTAAGACAAATACTTATAGTTATCTTACTTCAGATACTCCTGCATGGTAGGATAGTCATGTTTTTCGACAGCATTTTGTACAAATTCGCTTAAAGCTTGTGGAGGCAACAAAGCAAATCTACGAGCTTCTTTCTCTAAATACGAAGGGTCTGCATCTGGGAAAGTGTCTTTCAACTCCATCCAAATTGTGATGGGATCTACTTGAACCTTTTCGTAACCATCTGAAAATAATTAATAGGTAATAGTAGTTTCTACTTTGAACTAGACAGTGCTACAAAAATAAATGTAATTTCACGATCACCTACTTGTGAAAGTATACTTAAGAATATTCAGAAGGAAAAGAGAGCTTCGAGATCTTCTGATAAAATATTTCATTCGTTATTTTGTCACAACAGGTGTTCTTCTAGTTCTTGGGGAATTTGCAGATTCCTCAATACTATTTTTTGATCGTGCTAAGGTAGAGAAAATAACAGAATTTAAACTCACTCTGATTAAACTCTTCCAAGGCCCTGTCTAAACTAAAACTCGGAGGTTTCTCTTGACAATAGTCGGAAAGAAATTGTGGATCACAATCCGGATATATTAAAGCTAGGCTCTGCCTCAGTTCTTCGTTAACTGAAGTTTCTACAGTTGGCACTATCTGCGGAATGGGGCCTTGCGCTCCATCACCTAAAATTCGAATACCTAATACTATTGATGCTGGTAAAAAAAATCCACCAGTAAAGCCTACATTCAAATATATGAACATTGAATTACATAGAAATTATTTTCTCGCTTTCACACCAGAATGAATAATTTCCGTACAAATAATCAGTATTCTTACATTCGAAAGAGAAATACAATTCTAACCTAATCTCATATGGAGTTCTCCAAAAACCTACCTTACTTAACTTACCTACCTGACAATAAATTGATCATATTTTCAATCTTTCCTTCTTGACTGTCTAGAGGGTTTTGTTCTTCCACTATCATTATGATGTCTCTTATATTCTCTAAAGGAATCTGCGGGAATATTTCACCCAGCATCCTTTCGAAATTAATGTTTGTGGAATCTTCCTCTTCCATTACAAACTAAAAGGAACTTTCAAGTATTTGAAGGTATAGAAGGTATACTGAAAAATAAGTCTATATTGAAGGTTATGTTTTAAATGTGCAAAACTGTCCCTTTCTTTTTTTAATTGCACATGAATAAGAACAAAAGGATTTTAAATTTGACATAAGGTTCAATTAACATAAGGCTAAATTAATATAAGGTTCAAATATCAAGTGTATTAATTTTTGTTCTCATACGTACGTAGCGTAAAGACAAAGAACAACACTGGTAAATATTAATAATCTAGTTATGGCACTGTCGCTCAAAAAGGGGGAAATAAAGCTGATAACTTTTTGTAACTGATAACTTCCCGGAAAAACCCTGTTACTGTTACAACAAAACAAAAACTCTCTGTACTTCACTAAACTTCGTCTTCATTTCTTCATGGAAATCATAGATCGTAGTTTCCGTTCCGTGTTTTTTTTTTAAATCGAAATATGGAACTTGCGTCTAGAGACAGCAATCGCCTGGAACAGCATCTTGGGCAGGCAAAATCATTGACGTTTATGATTTGAAATAGAACCTTGAATTTTATTTTGAACCGTTTGATGAAATATGAAATTCTTTTTTCAATGTATTAGTCATTTGTCCCAAATTCAATAAGGTGGAAATATGAAATATCTTATGGAAATATTGTCAAAAAACTTCATATGGTGATAACAGAAGACTAAGTTTACTCAGTTTTCTCAGTTCCTCGTTTCTCTTTCTCCGTTTTCAAAACACAAAAGTTCACCTTAAAACTCTCCATTAACTCTGAAATGATCCATTTGCACTGAGCTATCTGAAATACAATTAATAGCTGCTGAAAGAATATATGCGGATTCTTCGAGTTTTCTGATTTATTAATGAATAATTTTTATTTCACAACATTTTATTGCTTCATCACCAAGTTATTCAAAAATACGCTCCGCTGTCTCCGATCCTGTTTTCTGTTTTCTATTTATATATTCACAATGTCATTTATTCTCACATCTAGGGGTTTGAGGTTTCACCTTTATAACTTTTTCTACAAATACAAGGTAGGTATATTGTAAGGACACTCTTTCGAAATTAACTGGCTTTATTGGTGTTTGCTATTTTTGGAATAGGAATAACAGTACTGCTTTTCAATTTATAAGGTATTTTTCCTGTATATAGAGATGTATTAATTAAGTATTTAAGTAATACTTAAATACTTAAATATATTATTGTGTTTTTAGGAAATATCTTGTATGTTATTCAAGACATAGTTTGGTTGCATTGTATTCTTTGAATTAATAACACGTTATATGATTGGTATACATTTTATATTGTTAAGCCCAACTTCAATTCTAAAATGAAATCCTGAAACATTTTTGAAATGTCGATTTAGTTCTCGTATCTTCCCAAGTAGGCATTGCACTTTGGACAGTAATGGGTACGGCCCTGACAAGAGTCGATACAGTATGGCATCCAGACGCACATGAGACCTCTGAAAGAAAAATAAAACACTATAAAATATCTGGAACTTGAAAAAGTAGTACTCGCGTTAAACCCTTGAAAACTTGCACATGAATGACTTGGAAGCGAATATGCCTTATGTATCTAACCATAAAAAGTCCATAAAAAAATAAGAAGAAGAAATAGGAAACAAAATGTATGAAAATCTTACCCCAAAATGCATAAGCAGATAGCCCAAAGATGTGTTGCAGTTGTAGGCTCCGTCTTCACGTTTGTAGTTATTTGCTCACGACAATATGGGCACTTAAAAGAAGCCGGTTCTGGTCCGAGAGTGATCCTTACAACTGGAAATACGGAAATATCGTTAAAAATTCGCCCTGCTACTAATGGTTATTCGACTATTTTATGTGACACCTTTTTCGGAGTGCCTCAAGAATACGATCTTGGACCTACCTCTTTCTTGATTCGTTTAAATGATTTACACATGGCTTTTTACGAATCCCGTAAAAAACAACTGTATTATTCTACAGGCGCATAAGTCAATTGTCCAACGTTCAGAATTATTACCGATATTTTTCAATACAATTTCGGGATAATTTGTAATTCACTATCTCAAAATATCCTTGGGAAGTTTCATTTTGATAAATAAATGCAAAAATTTCTCATTTCATTGTCAAAAAAATATTTTGATGTTTTTCTAGTTCAATATATTTTTATATAACAACTCATTGTTTGTTTCATATTATCTATTACAATCCTCTGTTATATTAAAGTATTTTATCGATTCACCGAGATCACAAGAAATTATAGAACGTTTTCATAATTGGACCATTATATAGGTATGAAGATTTCAAATTTTTCAAACACAAGTGTGAATATATCCTTCAAAATCAATAGTAACTTGATCATGCATATTATAAATAACAAAGACGATAATTTGATGTTAGATAAATCAGGAATTTATAAATTGTCGTGTGGCTCATTTCCAATGCTCCACATAGATCAAACTGGAAGGACATTTAAAGCAAGCGTAAAAGAACATTGAAAAGGTACAGCTACTCACCTCCTTACAGAGGGACATTAATACAATCATGAATTGAAAACTCCCCTAGGATAATTGATACGTAATGATCAATAATTTATTGACCAGTTTACACTTGTTTTCACCTGCACTCTAATTGAAACTCTATCTTTTCACTTCAGATTCCTTGGAAGTACTGAGTCTTCTAACAGGAACTTCTGAACTTTGACAGGGTCATCTTGTTAAAGCAACATCCGAAGTTGTCATTTATTGTGCAAATGATAAAATAGGTTTATCAAAATGGGTGTTCTCTTCGGGCAACGTAACGCGCGCTTCCCTCAATTTTACGGTCGTCATAATCGTTCTAGCGAGAGGACTGTTCCCAATGTGGCGGATGAATTTGAGTCAACTGATTCATTAAAAGTCGACCAATACCTGGATTGTTTCTGTCCAATACTCATTTTCAAGAATGTTTTTATATGTATTCTACTTCAGTCTCTTCATAACGTTTATTACCTCTTTTAGTTTGTTTGGTATCCTCGGCCATAGGTGGAGAAGGATTCACATCCGAGTAAGGTGGAGGAAGAGAACACACTTGTGGAGGTTCTTGTGATGGTGGTTCCTGAGATAGAACTTCTTGTGGCGAAGATTCTTGAGATGGAGACTTTTGTGGTAGAGGCTCTTGAGGTAGCGAATTCGCTGCTTTCATTCTGAAAAATGACACAATTCAAATGAATTATTTATATGCAGTGGGGCTACTTTTTCAATGTAGATATACTGTAAGTAAACTTTAAAGCTATAAGAACCCGTGGGTTGGGCTACCTATCGGGCGCGTCCCCAGGTGTCGGATAGGGGAACGGCCGGGGGAATGGAAGCCGTGTCCGGAAAGCCAATGTGGCCTTACGGACGGGGTCGCCGGACTCCTGGTCAGTGGCAGAAATAAGTAGGATGAGGGGAACTAAAACTACCCAAGAGCCTTTGCAAAACATGCCACCGTGGACCAGCCTACTCAAGCTAATGGCCCTGCGGCCATTCAGCTGTCAGCTGTCAAGCGGCGTTGGAAGCTCTTGGCTCCTACAGAGGAACGCCTAAATTGGTAGCAAATTGATAGAAACGAGTCTCCTCTTTAAGAAGACTTAACAGATTGTCTCTGGTCTGGAATCCTGGCCATACTGGCCTGGAAGACAATGAGGCTGCTGACTTCCTTGCAAAGGAGGGTGCTGCAAGTAGCTTCATCGGACCAGAACTTGTCATTGGAATCACTTTAGGATTTCTCAAACAAAGATTGAACATCTGGCAGAATCTTCTAGGATTGGCTCACTCCAAGGCGTCATTTGAATCATCATCATGCAGAGACTCGGACTGTCGGAAAACAGTGTGTGTCGCCTCTGTTTGAAAAATGATGAAACAGCAGAGCACATATTTTATGCCTGCTCATACTTGTCACCAAACAAACTAATCGGCTTCGTTAAGAAACTGGGTTTATTTGGATGAATGTGAATAGTTTGAGCCACAATAAATCTTTGCGGGTTGCGGTGGAGGGTCGAATAGATTCACTCACTTTGGACCTAACCTAACCTAATATTTCTATGGAAATCTAATTGTCTCTCAGTACGTGTGAAAAATACCAAAACGTCATCCACATATCGATATCAAAACAAGGAACACTTATTCAAAATATGGGATTCCCCACAATTAAACCTTTTGAAGAGGAATAAACATTGTCGTTGAATTGAAAGTAATTTTGTTCAAGATATAGCGACATAAGGTCGACGATTTCTTCCTTTATAACTGGGTTCACACAATTTTATAATTCTTTAACTAATGTAATGCTATTATCAAATTTTGAAATCAGGAAAAATTGTTCCTCTCTTGAAAAGAAATGATCCCTTGTTGATTGACAACTACCGACCAATAACTATTCCTAGTGTGTTGAGCAAAGTAATTGAAACATGTATCTATGAACAACTACTTCCTTGCTTAACGAAACACAATGTAATTAACAAATGTCAAAATGGAGTTTGTCCCGGTAGATCGACAGAAAGTGCGACTACAGCTTTCTCGGAAAAATCTATAGGGGAATTGACAAAGGAAAGTTTGTGACTGCACTCTTCTTCGAATTATCAAAGGCTTGTGATTCTACAAACTCCGATATACTGGCCAAGAAACTTAGTGCAATTGGAATTCGAGGTAAATTTCTATCTTGGATTATGTCTTACATGAAATTTCGAAAGATGTACGTAGAATGGGATAATGTAAACTCGAGTACTTATGACTTGGAAGTTGGAGTTCCACAAGGCTCAGTCTTGGGACCATTAATGTTTTTACTATACATAAATGATTTACCACAACATAACGGCATTACTTCGATAGTCCTTTTTGTCGATTTTTATTTCCGTAGAAGCGGACAGTCCTTTGGAACTTCAAGAAAAATTGAAGGTAATAAGTCAAACTTTTTCAAAATGGTGTCAAAGAAATGAAAATACTGAGTGAAGAGCAACTGTTAAATTTTTATTACTAAGCTCTTGTGAGTTCTGTTCTCTTATAATGTGGTCTTATGGGGAGACGTAACAAATATTAACAGGGTCTTTATTGCTCAGAAACGAATAATTCATATGCTTCACAATCTACGTCATACTGATTTATGTGGACTTGTTTTTAAGCAAAGGAAGATATTAACAGTATCTTCTCTCTATATTTATAACTGTTTGCTCTTTGTGAAAACGCGAACTCGAATTAGAAAGTAACTCCCAATGTCATAATCACCCAACAAGGAACGGGAATTTAATTAAACTACAACATCGTACAAAATTATTCGAAAAGACAACATCTCTAACAGGTTCCAAATTTTTTAATTGTATACCTTCCGGCCTACAAAGTGTAGCATCAATTTTAATATTTAAACGGAGAATCAGAGAGTGTCTGGTAGATGGTTGTTTTTACAATATTAATGAATATTTTGAATATCCACATTTGCCAATCAACAATTATTATCATGTCTGGCATTACCTATTTCAACTATTATGTACATGTATAAACTTTTGATTGTTTATTTTAAACAAGCACTCTCAAGTGTCAAATTTAAGCATTTTGTAATACTGTTGTACTAATGTTTATATACATTTCATATTTTTTTACCATTGACGACTCCTATATCATTGTGAAGTGATCATTTTAAAGAATAAAGATATTGTATTATATTGTATTGTATTGCAAGTATTGTTCTCATGTATGGAGCTACGCCCCAAATATACCCTGAAACTGCTGGATTCAATCCAGAAAAGAGCCATCCGCTTGATTGGAAACGCGAACATCACTTGCAACCTTGATAGTCTGGAACATCGAAGAAATGTTGGAGATTTGTCTCTCTTCTGTAGATACTTTCAACGGAAGTGTCCAAGTGTATTTTATCAGTTCGGACTTCCATTGTCTAATATAATATAAATTGATTTGACAACCCTGAAAAAAATAAACACAATTAACCGAAAATAACAATTGTCACCCGAAGACAATTGTGGATACTAACAATCGAAACGCCGTGAAATAACTTGGTTTGAAATCTTTTAATTTTAATTTTTTCAACAAGAACCCCAAGAATGCGAAACAATCCGCTTGTTGTCCTAACGAGTATCTAGTAGACTTCAAAGACTTCAGGAAATCGGTTGGTGGGAAAGATAATACATTCTTACGAAACTGCAGCTGCATGAAAATGTGTTTGACTTTGGTGAATAAGTAGGAAATATTCTCGTTCATCGTTGAAACCTTGTTTTAGAAATTCTTCGTCATGTAAAATGCTATTCATGTATCAAGTTTTTTCTAAATTATCAAATCCAATTTTCTTCATGAGATTTTCAGGACAACTGTCTACTTATTCGTAAGAACATATTCCACAGAATCTGCATCAGAACCATTTCTCAAGCTGCAGTCGATCCTTCCAATGAATGGTTTCGTAGAGGGATCGATTCAGCTCTTGAAAGTAGCGAGTCATTGAACGCACTGAAAAATTAAAAAGGTGGATCAATCATTTGCGAATTAACCTTGATAGGAGACTGATGACTATCCACATATCTCGGCTTTTTTCGAAGAGATTTCAGTTCCGTACTGAAATGAGGGCAATGCATTATCTCATCAAAGTTATATGAAGGAGGAATAGTTCCAAGGACCGAAGTTGAATAGCAATACTAATTCTTTCTATCAAAAAGAGGTAGAACGGTAATCTTTCGTTGCATGGCCTATTCTCCTTTCGAGTTCATGAACGAATAACAGAGATTGCGGACCATAAACACCAAAAGTTTCAACCGCTACTGGATAGAACAGATAGTTGTTACCAATATTTTGGTATGTCTTTCCTTTCAATTTTTCACTAGACAATGCTGCGGTTCCAGCAGACTTCGAACTTTCGGCTAGACGGGAAGCCGCGACCGTGTCAACACAAGTGAAGTCCCATACCATAGGTTTACCGTATTTTCATGGAATATGTGAAAACTCTCATTATCGACTTGAACAAAGAAGCGATTGGAATAATGATTACATACATGGAAATTCAAATCTACTGTCTTCAAATGAAATATATTCATTCTATATTCAAATTTAATATTTGAGACTTGTGTCAATATGATATAAATTACTTCATGCAAAAATAAATGAATTTGAAACTGAACTTCTTCAGAATTGTTGTAAGTAGGTAATACTTCAGTAATTGACTAGATGATAGGTAGCACTCTCCTGGAAAATATCTTTGTAAATCAATAATTAGTATTCAATTAAAACAATATCAGAGATGTAACCACCTCAATGATTTTATATCAGTTCCGCATAATTGATGATTTATTTAATTTTGATGATTTCAAGAATAGGACTATACTTGAAAATATAATAGTGTTTTTTCTGTGATAGAGATACAACATTTTCGTTCTGGCAAGGAAAAGTATTCTTAATAGATTCATTTTACACTATATACCACCACACACATTTCACCTCATCGTTTCAGAGTAAACAGAATGAAACAATACCTTGAGGTATTGAAATCTTCAATTATCTAATCGATTTAGTTTTCTATCACGTACCCTGATACGATTACCGTAGAAATTTAATTATTTTTATTGATGCTGTAACCCTTCACTGTGCCAGATGAGGTGCGTTAAAGGTTCTTTAAGGTTTTGTTTTCCCCTCGAAATATGCTAATTCAATTGTTAAGAATGCATTAAGAATAGCGTATAATTAAGACCAGAGAAACTCTTTATTCCAGTCCCCACGTTTATTTATTATAATGAGAAAAGTGTTTTAATTTTTGGTAAATTGAGGTTGGTTTATTGATTAGAGTAGGTGCATTGTTTTCATGCGAAAGGGAAATGAAACACGATTTGGGAGGAGAAAAATAAGCGACCAATTCTCGCTGAAGTGAATAATAAATAATTACTGAAATATTACCACGATAACAAAACGAAAGAATAAATGAATAGGTAGATATCATACAGAAACCAGCCTTTCGAACCATCCTAAATAAGAAATAGTGAACATTTCTTTTTTTGAAAAAGAATATTTTTTATAAGAGATTAGTTTTGAAAAAACTTTTGAGCGAATAAAGAAAATGAATAACTTCAAAAAAATTAAGAAAACAATTATATACATCATACAAACTCTTCACAAAAATGATAATACCTAAAATTTTTCAGATTCAAACTCTATGAAAAAAATCCATTCATTAATTTGAATCATGAACAGTCGATTGATTATACCTGAAAACGCTCATCATTGAACAAAAAATGTGAGAAACTTTGAAATTAAAGAAAAAAAAGATATATAGTGCATATGTAGTTTTTTTGAACACAAACTGGAAAACATTCTTTAGAAACAATTACTTTCAATGAATATTGAATAACACGAAATATACAAATACTTTGGAAACAACTACTTCAAAGAAAGTGTTTGGCTTTCTACTACTCCATCTTGATACAAAAAAGAAGGATGAGGGAATCTTTCAAAGAAAGGAAGGAAGTAAATCTATACATGGATGTGTAGATC